>VICI01002109.1:0-18180 GCA_019593645.1 Akabosia matsudoensis | reverse complement strand
TATATTATAATACTGTATTAATATTCAGCACTGTTTTGCGTAGTGTTTAACCAAACTGGGCGCTTTTTTGCGACTCCCACAGGTTCAATAAGCTTGTTAAAAAGGGAAACACATTAAGCATTGGAAACTCTGTGAGAATCCTAAAAAGAAAGGCTTAACATATTTTTCCATTTTTGGGGACAAGGAATGACTTTGCTGAAACTTGTATATTCTATTATTTTCCCCAGCCCATGTATAATGCATATCATGCCAATGTAACCTTGCATAGTCTACAGTCTTGTAAAAACTCTTCTACTCTGAGGAACCAAGAAAAAACAGACCAGTTACAGAAAATATCTCTCTCTAATTCTCAACACAAACTCAACTATGAATAGACGAATAATTTTGGAAGGTAAGATCTTTTTTGTCAACTTTTAGAAAGTGCTTTCGTGTCTTTTCTTTCTTGTCATTTTCTCTAAAAACTCGCAGTCTCTGTTCTTCGATTAAATTTAAACCATGCTCTCCATCAGCGAGATTCACTAAAAATGCATAGTGATATCCTGTTGGAAAAGTTTTGGTCGTTGTCTCCGGATGATGATACTCCTAACTGCTAAATTACTCAAAATATGAGCTATACTGCGTTGCATGAGAATGTTCTCCGAACTTTCACAAAAGATCAGAGCCACCTTAGTAGGGCCCTTTCGGTTAACAAAATCTCTACTGCCTACTTTCGTTAGCTTGAAGACAACTGTAAAATGAACAACCAAAGATGAACAGGACAATGTACATACATAAACAAACATTCATTTGGGTTCGTTAGAATTTTCTCTTGCAAAGTTGCCATCATCTGTTTTCTCTTCTTCACTTCATTGTTCTTTTTCACAGGTAGTAAACTATTTTGCCAGATGCTCGGCAACCTTTCTACTGTTCGCTACTCTGTTCTTATCATTTCGGTAGGCTACTTCTGTACGATAAGCCTATGAGCTACAAAAAAAAAGGATTTTTTGGTAAGGGTTGAGGTAAAAAATAAGTAGTTCTGGCATATTCCAGCAAGTTGATCCTTCCGCCCGCACCGTCGGCAAACAAGTTTAGCTATGCTATCGTACATCGTACCTTTCACATTCTTGAACAAACTCTTCCTCTCTTCTCGTCGTTTACTGGCTTTTTATACTACAACCCTGTTTTTTTAGCTTGTTTTTGGTTACAAATGTGCACCAGCCTCGAGCAGAATAAGTTAGTAAAAGCGCAGAATTATTAACGAAGTTCCCTTTCCTGAGTATTTTTAGCGGAAAAAGAAAGCTGATTATTTATTTGTGACTTACTACATGTAGATTCATACATACATGTTGCAAGATATTTTATTACCAACTTAATGTACATACATCCCTGCACGCACTCAGTTCAGGGATGAATCTTATCAAGCCGGATTGAATACGTGAAACGTGTACACAAAAAACCAGTAAAAAAGTATATCTAGAAGTATAGAGGAAAGGAACGTGAGGTGAGCCAATTTGTCCACTCCTTTATCCTTCCGTTTCACATTAGTAGGATGGATGGAAGGAAGTGATGACTAAGCCTTTTTGCATTACTCAATGGGCATAGGATCAGGGATATATTGTCGACTCGCAAATGATCATACTATTAAGGTGTACATATTGTTGGTCCAACACGTAACACAAAAAAATCTTTCGTGAATTCTCCCGTATTTCAACAGAAGAGCAGCAGCGGCTGGAAACAAACCATATTTTTTTCCACCCTAAGTGACACTTTCACTAAAAGTTACGAAATGTTACAAAAACTTGGAGGTGAAGCTGATGGTGTAAAATGATCTGCCAAAAAATCTTTTGCTACGCTTTTGCGAAAATGTCTGTTGGATAGATATAACTGCAGTGTTTTTCTTCTCCCATGAACAAATGTCCTTGCAATGTCAATATTACAACAGTATAAATTTGGAAACCTCAGTTGACTTTTATAACTGCCGCACTATATGTTTTGATTTTTCGGTTGTACTAGCAGTCCTTTTGTGTTAGATGTAGAGTCAACACACAGGCCTTCAGTTTGCGTATCTGATATCTTGTTTACGGGACTAGGCGGCCAACTATTTTTTCCGCCCTGTTTTGTTTAGCTTTCCCCTCCCTGTCTGTCTCGTTTGGTGGGCTTGCGACAAATCCAAATTACAAGCGTACGCAAAACTTAGCACTTGTAGTTATTACTTTCGTTTTGGGAAAAACAAGAACACAAGAGTTGTATCTTGCTACGGAAATATTTGTTCGCTTACAACCCAACATTTTTTTTGATTGTTTATCAGTACAACATGACTTTGTAAATACAAGGTTACTGATCAAAACCCTTGGAGAGTAATATCCTCAAGTGTGTGTGACTACGTGTTTCCACATATAAAATCTTTCTAAAAATCTTTGCCAAGAAATTGTCACTTTCCCTTTGCCTGATAGCAGGAAAAGACCTTATGGTTCATATTTTATGTCCGCTTTCAGACAACCTGGCTTTTGGGGCATACTTTCAGTCGGACGAAAGTCGCTTGGTCCCGATTTTATTTGGTTTTATTGGAAAACGTTTGATCATCGGTTATGCACACAGAAAATGTTTGCAGAAAGGATATATAAGGCCTACGTCAATGTATGCAGTTCATTGTGCTGAAATCCCTATAGCAATATGATTTAAGTTGATTGATTGATATAAATTTTGAAGGCCTACTGAAGAGGAGGAAACTGTAGGAAAAAAGGGATCTAAATATGCAACAGATAGCGTTCTGTATCAATTTCTCTGTGGTAGCTAGAGAGGCGTTTATTCTTTTCATAGCAACATGATCCAGGATCATGGGCGGTTTTTAGGAAGTTTTCATACTGATGATGGTGTTTGAGCAGACATAAAAAAGCATTTCACATGTTTACGACTTTTGATGGTTTTGCTTTAAAAAAGTCTTAAGTTTCAATCGCACACGAGATTTACATTTTATAAAGTTCGGAAGCAGTGTTTTTCTTGCTTTTATGTGTACACACTTCTATGATGCAGATGGATGTAGGATTTTGCGTGTTTACTTTCACATTTTGTTTTGGCAAACTTTCTACTGCATCATTGCAAGGAGTGATAGTTTGCTTTTATTTTCACCACAGGAAATAAAATGGGACTGGTCTCTGAGAATTGTAAAAATAAAACTTCTAAAAGCACTTTATGCGTATTCAATGTTTTTCTTTTGAACTTACTGAAGGTGATACTTTCACTTGATCATTTACGGGGAAAACTTATTTTTGAGGCATTTGTGTTCAAGTTGAAATAACATCAAATAGAACGCTCCTACACCTCGTATTGTTAGAGGTAGTACGAAACGTGTTTGATGAAAGTCCAGAGAAATAAAATGATTCGTACCTACCTAAAAATACTGTATTTTTTCTGACAAAAACAATAAATCCAATATGAGTGACAGGGAGACCAAAAACTGCAGCTGATGAACCAAAGTACCATATGTATGTATATACAACCAGAATCACTTTTGCCTCAGTTGACTTACGTGATGTCTACCTACACTCTCATCATCTACTACAAGATCTACAACTTTGCAAGCGACATCAAGGTTATCGTCAAAAACGCTATTTAGTTACATACTACAGAGGAGTTTATGTAGAAATCATGCCCAATAAAAAGGAAACTTGTGTGGTCATTTTGGTGACAATTAGTTTATGCGAGAATGGTAGCTCCAGAGTGAAATCTTGTAAGCTCTACTTTCTTAACGTCCAATAGTATAATTTTTTATTCAAATTGCCGGTTATCTCCATTGAATTCTTTTAAACAATAAATTGTGTATTTTTTAAAACTGAACAAAAGGACAAATGCTCTGATAATCCATATATGTATATCACTTCGGAGGGTTTTATTAATATCGATTTTCTGAACAGCAGTTACGTGAGAGCACCCTTCTGTTCTTAACTCACCAGCAAAGCAAACATATTATGCCAGAGGATATTTCCCTTGCGAGAAGTTGATCTTTAAATTTTCATGAGAGATATTTGTGTCAGGATAATAATTCCATTCAAGTGGAACGACTGTCTCTGAATATAAAATTCACCCCGGGGCAGGAAAACACAAAATGACGGGAAATTTACTGAACTTTCAGCTCCGCTCTTATGTCTACTGCTTGCTCACTGGAAACACGACCAAGAACAATCCACTCTGCGAAAACCGCTCACTTTTTTCTTGGCGAGTTTTTGTTTGTTTCGCGTACACATAAAAAGTAAAACTAACACGCTATAAATGTCAGTGTTTGCTAACCTTAATTCCTACCTAAGAATTTTCAACTATCAAACATGTAAACAGTTTTACTAACTCAACATTCACAAGATGTGTACTAAGGTTCACATGAGATTGCATTATGCATATGTACTCCAGCGTCCAAAGAAAGATGCCTTGCTTTCACCACGCATTTCATTACATTTGTCCAGGTTCTCAAAACAGTGCAACACATAAAAAGCTAATGTCGTTATGACTAGATGGCGAAAACAGGAAGAGTTATTGTGGCAGTTACCACAATCATTTCTTATTCATTGTTCGTTGAGAGGAAACCGGGTTGTGAATAAAGCAAACTACAAAAACGTGCTGAAAATTATGTACATATGGTGAAAGTGAGACATCTAGCCAGACTTTCTTCTGTACACACTGTATCCTGAATGAAAGCTTGTTCTGCTGCGGAAAAATTTTCTCATTGTGCATACATGTATGCTTACAGCAATTTCGGTAATTTTTTAACAAGACAACAACTTGTCTGCGCGGAGACTAAAAACGAGCTCACAATTTAAAATAGCTCTGTCTAGAATGAAAATGGAGAAATCTATGATTTAAATGAAAATTTGCATTAATGCATTTATCTTTGTAACGGGCTCCGTTGTTCGTCCTACCTCGTCAACAAAAATGAGTATTCTGAGCTTTTTTTTAAAGCTGACTACGTAAGATAGTACGAACCAACAGTGAAGATAAAATGATAAATTCAAAACACGATAAACAGATATACACACGAATATGATTTAAATGTGACTTGACTATGAGTGAAGCCAGGAAATGTGTGGTGCAAGTAATGAGATGTTGCTTTACAATGAAAGTACATTCGTGGTTTGGGTTGAAAAAAGAATTTCAAGGAAGACAAGAAAGTATTTTATTTTCCTTGAAATTGTTTTAAATTAATCTAGTATGCTGTTGTTGGTAGATCTAATATGATAAGGAGGAATTATATACGTAGTTTGAGATATTACGTCGACATTCGCTCGTTTACATGCATAAGCTTTTAAGTTTGGAGAAAGTTTCGTTGTGGAGGTATCAAGAAGGGCAGGAGCATTTTTAGCCGTGCTATTATTTTACAAAGCACACAATGAAAGTGTACGTAAACTTTTATCATCACGTTTTTCCTAGGTATCTTGATATTCCCCTTCATGTTCTGCTTGAGATGGAATGGAAACTGGAAACTAAAGCCACGAGGAAACAAACAGTTTTAAATTGTATCACACACGTTGTTAAAAGGGTAACATGAACTACATTTGCCTCAGTAAATAAATAAACGTTTCAAGCAAAATGGTTATGATGATAATGTGATCTAGGGATGATGAGGTGATTACGCGAAAAAAACGCGGGGAATTTTCTATTGCCGGGAAATAAATATCCCATCATGCGGTATAGCGTAAGAACGTGCATTTTGAAAAAATAATTCTACGAACAAAACAAGTACGCTGTGGATTAGGATTCACGAAATTTTAAGATGAGAATCACGAACTGTAAAAACAACTTGTTATTTTATGTGACCTGTAAAGCGTCCCATTTTCTGTGCTCTCAAACGAGGCTATCATCCTTTCTATTTTTATGCGAGTTATTCCAAGACGTCCTATTACAGCTTTTGCAGCTTTTATGTGTAGTTTTAAAAGAACTGTTTAAAAAAGATTGAGTTCATTTAAGTTACATTTTTATGCTAACAACAGGACACATTCAAGGCTTTATTTTGATACAGTTGTTTGGAGATATCAATATTTCAAAAGTGTTTACCACTAGAATACAAATGTTGCCCTATATTTTTAAAAGCTATTTCCACTTCCAATGTATTCATGATGAGCATGAGGTCACCTAGTTTCTATTATTTCATGGAAATCGTATGCTAACTGCTTACCATTATTATTATTATAAGTGGTTCCTGTACTATAACCTTTGTGAATTATTCTAACTGTTATTCATCTAATTAAAGTTACCGCAGAAGAAATACTTTTTTCAGGTAAAAGTTGACATTTTAAAACAGTTACACAATTTTCAACAGAAAGGAAATGATCTGGCTTATCCGTATAAAAGAGTTGTGGAAATGTATTCAGTTTAAGCTCTCTGGATCGCATATATCATACAACCATCATCTCATGGTTCCTGTGCTACTTTTATTGCCTCTGAGCGATAGACAAGTATAATACACGGTTTAGAAAAACTCATTTCAAGTATGGTTATAATTACACATAACACTTGTGGTATTAATACAGAGATATTCGTAGCCGCTGAGTATAGAGTTCAGAATGAGAGAGCTAATTCCCAATTGCAGTTAGTTTTTGCTGGTGCTTTGAATGCATGATGAATATTAGAGGGAAAAGGAAATAGAGAAAAGGAAAGGGAATAAAACGTGGTTCCAGCAAAACTTCCAGAGACACTACGAAAAGAGAGAGAGAGAAAAAAAATCATGACAGCTTCCTTCCCCCTTTCCTATTTAGTTATACAGACGGAACCGTGTATTATGATAAGGCTGAACTCTCTACGCTCATTTTGCAGCTCATACATAAATATATTATTAGCCTTGATGAAAGATCCCAGGATTCCGCCTTACACGGCTTGCTTTCCCCGTAAGTTCAGTAATATGTTGTGTGTGGATGTGAAGTTTGGCCCGGCCTTTTTTAATGGAATCATCACATCATTCTGTCGTCGTCAGAACGGCGACAGAACATTGTGTAACGATCTGTTTTGTTGGCATTCATGCTTGACGATATTGGTGTGTTTATTGGCGAATCTTGGCCGTGTTGTTTTGTTTATTTATGAATTCATGAACAAAACGACTCCATCTTACCTTGCACGTTTGTATTTCTGAAAATAATATAAGTATTTTTTGTATTTCTTTCAGGTATAAAGGAAACCGGGAGTTTTTTGAGTATGCACCGAAGGAATATCCCAAAACCAAATTTAAGAGATTTAGTGACATCAATATCCAAATTGACGTAAGTGCAACTTTGAGACATCATCCTGCAATGCAATACAATCGAGTGTGTGACATTATTTTATGCATGCATGCGGTCCCAAATTCGGAAGTTTTAAGACATGCATACGTATCTTTGTGCATTTAAAACAATATTAAATGAGAAGACTTTGGGTGCCCACTTTTATTGTTGTAAATGAGTGCAGCGATAGGAAATGAAAAGTCTCTTGCTTCGTTAAGGTTTTATTGTTTGGTCTTTCTGTTTTGTTCCCCAGAAAGCCTTACATTTTTCTAAGTAAAAGGCAATCGTTAAACCAACAGAAGACCATGCCATTTTGTACAAAATAGCACGGACGATTGCATAGCCATTTTAAGCAACATACTTACATGAGAAACGACGGGAAAGGGGAATTCATTTTGATCTTTATGCTTGTAAAAAATGGAAAAACGCGTTTGCCCCTTGGTGCTACATCTTTTGTTCCTCTGTTGCTTGTGAAATTCGGGAATAGCTTTTATAACTGGTTATTTCCTGTCCCTCCATTGTAATCATGACGGGACAGGGAAAAGGCCAACATAAACGTGTAACTGATTAACAATTCACATCTCACGAGATGTAGTCAGTCATGTCATTGTCCTATCATAAAATTGATGTGGGTTTGGAATGAAACAACCCATTAGTCAAATTAATTTCTCAAAGTAAAAGATGAACTTTTGTCATCTTCTTAGGTTAAGTGAACCTTAGAGGAAGTGTATACTTACCAAGTTTTTCATTGTCTGCAAACAAACGCACTTCATAAAAGAAAGTGGCTCTTTTGTTTCTGAAAATGTAAATAATGACAACCCTATACTAGGGGCACCGTTATAAATGATTTTAGGTAAAAATTAATGCACGTGACACACATTTGCAATATTTTCCCTTGACTTGCGGAAAACATTTTGCATACACTGTCCACATTTGAGCATTCCACAACTTGCTTTCTAGTATGCGGAGGTGGTCATTACGTGAAAAGTCTCATTCATGGAAATGATAAATCGAGCCTTTATGATCGATTGCCTACAAATTTTTTGTGTAAAAACGTTCATAATAACATTAGAAAGGTACGTTATGTAATGCTACGAGCTGGCCTAAATTTATATTGTTCCGTTGAAATTGCAACAGTTTCTCCATTTTCAGGTCGGTAATGCTTGTTCCTCATTACCGATCCATGAATTCATTGAACTCATCAGGGAGCCTTGGAATGAATACTCACTGTCACGAAACGTTTTCCAGAATACACCAACTAATTACATGTTACACAATAGTACGTGCTTGTGACTTCCGTTAAAAATTTAATATGACTATCATTTGTGTCTACTAATTTAGAAATGTCGTGTCAAGCTGGCACCTATAATATGTTCTCATTGCATTTTTCGGACATTATACTATCAGGCTGATGTTGTTTGCTTTTTTGATGTTAGGTAATCATTCTTCATTGTTATTTGGTCGAGTGGTTGTGGCAAGAGATGCGTAGGTTGACGTTGCAGAATGAGCACGTGAAACGATTATACTTTTGTTGTAGCTGCGTATGAGTTTGTGTTTACGGGGAAAGTACACATGAAAACAGGCTCGAAAGCCGATCTTGTTAGTTTAGGGGAAATTAAGGGTGGTTTGTATCAGGCCGGATGTAATATTATTCTGTAATAGCTTTCTCTTGTAGTGTTATATTACATAAACGAAAATGTAATACAAGATTTTTTTAGATGCGTTTATGGTTTTAGAAGTGCTTTGCCGTTAAACGTTGTAACATTGACGAGAAGGTGTATGAGTGTGAATTAGTGATGACTTTTAGGTACTTACCAATTTTGTAACTGTTTTCCTAATTCCATCCTGGTGAAATCTCAATGCTAAGATGGAGTTATCTAGCGAATAACATGTTACATTCATTTCCGGTTTGTATGAAATTGTAACTACGTATTCAGATTGTTCATTCGTTGTGTTGTAATTACAACTTTTTATAACTTATGCAAAGGAAAGGTACCACCTTCTTTCTAGCCTTCATGCGTAACTGATTTATACAAGTTAACAGTATTCAAGTTATTTAGTGGAAACCAAGAGCCACATTCTATAAACTGGCAATTAGTGAGCATTGGTTTGCATTGTTGTTGAATGCATGAAAACTGAAACTCTGTCATCTGTGGATTTCCTCCTTTTTGTACACCATTACACTAGGAAAAGAGGAAGGAGAGAACACGTGCTTTCATTTACGACGGAAGAAAAATGTTCTGTTTGTGCATTGCCCAAATATGAACGAAAATAGGAATATAACCTGAAAGTAATGAGTTTTCAGCGTCAACGGTCATAGTTTCGACTTCGCACAGATCTATTGAAGTGACCCTTTTGTGTCTCTTCGTACTTATTCTATCACGCTGTTCCCGGCGTGCTGGGCCAATTTTTTACCAATGATTCCTGATACATACTGGTCAAAGATGCATTATGAGTTGATGAACTGTTCACACTTTTGTTTATAGAAAAAAAAACAAGCAGTGAATTTTTCATGACGTGAGGTATTCGGGACATATGTTTGGCTGATACTGACGTAGGTTTGTGCGTGTGTCTGAAACCGTATTGATTTATGAAACTCACAGTCGCAGTTCTACGACTTCGATCTACAAGGCGTCCTCAATTTAAGTTAATTTTTCATCCCTCAAAACTGAGAGTTCTACATTTTGTCATTTGGATTGCATCATTTCGCCTTGTACATATAAGCCTTACACCAAAGATAAAAATCTGTGCCGCGTATTAAAAGCATTGAAGGTTTCCACACAGTAAGTTACGTAACAAAAAGTTGAAAGAAGAATGCACTGGCATCAAAAGCATCATGATATCTCCGTCCCATTATATATATCTTAATCACAACAAAGCAACAAGGATTCCAATACGTAGGAGCTTTCCAACTGCATAAAAGCACGACAGATACCCCGTGCAGTACGGAAAAACATGGGAATATGTGTTATTTGGTAGAAAACTTTGGGAACAATACCAGATAGTAAGCTGCCTCGAGGAAAGGAAGAAAGCAGACAAATGCGAGGGTAATAAATCTGTGCTCTAGCTAATTGGTTTTATGTGCTTTGTATCTAAATACAGGAGAACAAGTCTGACATGAATACAATCACAGTGAAAAGGGTACCAGCCGCTTTCCGGGGAAACATCAGTTGCGAGGTTACATTAGAGCCAAACTTCAACACGGTCTTTTTGACGAGTTACCTAATGGTGGCAGGTAAGAGATTGATTGAACGATTTGAAATATTTTTATCTATAACTTCGAGAGCATGATTCAAAACTCATAATTTGGTAGATTTCATTGACATCTTGTTCCATACCGATGCGTACCCACATCCTATATATTTCCCCTCTTAGGTATGTTCGACAGGACCAAACTTGTGATAAGAAATAAACTTTGAAACATGATGAGACAAGTACTGTTGCGACATAAAGCCTTTATGTAAGAGCCTGCCATTTGTGAAAATCAACTTGAATTGCATAATTCCTTCCATAGTGTCACACGTTCTATCTATTGCGTCCTCATCTACAAATAGCTACTTTACGTGGATTTGAAAGGGAGTAGACGGTCACTAAGTTGTAGGAAGAATTTTGTCGCCGTAAGATTTTGTGTGAATCTTCCAGGTCTTTCGTTGAGTGAGATAAGACGTTGGCAATATCATTGCCTTGTTTTGTTTTATGATACTCCTCAGGTATATACGATTCATATTGTTTTAAAGCCTTAGGTCACTGTCTGAACGTTCTTCATACTTGCTATGGTTTATGCGTTCCGAATTTTAAACTAGACAACATTCCTGCATTTTGATATGTACAACAAGACGGTTCTGCGTTCCGGAATCCAGTGACACTCAAATATTTGCATACTACCACGAGAACCAAATAGCACCCAAGACGCTAGGAAAAGGCGAATGTGAATTTCTTTTTATGCTCTTTTCCTCGCTCCTCTCGAAACATTTCAACAGAATCATCTTGTGGAGTTACTCTAGAATACATTTTCATGCATTTATATGAAATAAAAAGGTAAATGCATATTTTTTGCCGATTCTGTCACGTTTAAAGAGAAATAGGAACATGGATAGGTTTAGTTTGGAGGAAGCCCGGAAGAAAACCGGCAACGCACAGTTCCTTCATGACTCTATTTTGTATGAACGTGTACCAGGCTGTAACACGATCGTTAACCGGCAAAAAAATGTAAGCCTGAAGTACTTGAACATTTTAAGTCAGTTGTAAGCATCTGATACTCGTAATTTACTGAGTCGTAAATCCTTCCTTTCTCATCGTAAATAAAAAGGCTCCTGCTGCCGATAATCAGGAAGTACCGAAGGATTCATGATCAGCATCGTTGCCAGCTTCAAAGGTAAAAAGTAAATGCATAGTATGATACATATACATATAAAGAATTATAACAACTTCTACATAATACAAAAACAAGTCTTGGTAAAAGCATAAGAACCATTTTATGTACCATTTTTTCATGAAAGCGTGCATTGTCAACTGTCTAACTGCATTCCGTTTTGAACACGACGAGCTCATCCCAGAGTACTTCACTGTAACAAGACCAACCGATTCAAATTTCAACTTTGCAAAGAACAAATAGGCATTTTACATACCATGAAACATCAGCGGCAACAAAAATGATATCCTCTGCGCTACTTTCTTTCTACGAAATAGTCTTGTCCACATATACAGGAGAAACGCCAAGAGGCCAATTCTCATCCATCTTAAGCACACTTTAGATTTTTTCCTCTTTTTCTTGTGCTCATCTTGCATTTTCATGTATTTACAACCGGCAAGGTACGGCCCACCGTGCCAAAAGACAGTTACTGCGTTACTCTTTTACCCACATTGTCACACTTGTACGAGTTGCATAATTGGAACAGTCAGATACAAGAACGCGACTAGTTACAATAATAAAAAACCAAGGGGAATACAACGGCTTGTAATGGGGAAGGTAGGCCAATATGTAATGAGTTCCTCGAGCCAGTTATACCCCCGGTAAAAGGCAACTGTGCGCGTGTTTTGTAGAAATGCATATAAATTGAAAGGTTACAGTACAGTTAAACAAAGAGAATATCGTTTCTTGTCTTCTGTATCAGGATGGACGAGATAAAGAAAACAGGAAACTAAAAAATAAAGCATGTTGTAGTGAATTTGTCGTAAGCTGAACAATCAGGCAGACATGAAACACCGACTCAGAGAGACACGTTAATCAGATAAAAGTATAGGAGAAGAAAACGAAGAGGAAAACAGAACTATTACGCACCGTGAAAGAAAATCCTTGTCGGAGCTCTCTTGGTTGAATGAAAGTCGAGGGGGTTGATAAACACGAGACAAAATGTGCTAAGCTTAAAGCAGACAAACTGAATGAAAAAGAAAGGGGAAGGGAAGGAAGCTCAGTAACTCTTTCATCTGATTTAGCTTTTCTTATGCCTGTCAGACTTTGACTTGTCGTTCTTGGCTGTTTCGAATAATGGCGAATAGCGGATTTTTCAACTTGAAGAGTAAAGTGAAAGTCTTGCCACGCATTTTTCTTGAATCGTAATTACTACTAAATCGAAATAAACTTTTTAAGATAGCCCGTCCTCTCTTATCCTAACCTTTAGCTCTTAATTAAATAATATACTATCAAAACATAAGATTACAACAAAAAGTTTATGGAAACTGCAACGACCACGGTTGCCCCAGGTTCTATGCTCACCCACGACCCAACTCCTATACCTCCAAGTCCTCCTCCAACTTCCCCAAACTATTCCCAAACAAGCCCAAACCATGATGCCAATGAAGCGACTAGACAAGTGTTGTTGCTGTTGCTGAAGCCATGGATAGAGTGTTCCATTCTTTATTACAAACAAGATGTAATATAGAATACAAGTTACGGCTCCGAGTTCACATATTCATGGGTAAACTCGGGACAATGTGCTACGAATGGTACACATCCTTACAAAACGAATCAGAAAACTCAAGTGATGAATGATAAATAGGTATGGTAGGCTTTTAGTTCGGCGTATTTAATGCAATGTAAAACGGATGAATGTGGGCAATAAGGAATCTGATGTGACTATTTACAATATTTACAATTCAACAATAATCTGATGTGACATATTGAACTCAAATTCATCATGATTTTGTAATATCTGTTGTCTGTAATACAGATAACGTTTTTACTCTTATGCTGTTTGATTATATTTGCAAAACGGAGGACGTGAATTTCAATTTCCGAATATAATGTGATTTTTTCATGTTATAGCGTAGTCCTGATCGTCTTGACACGAAACGTTAACGAGTAAGAAAACCACAATTGTTTGACGAATAAAACAAATGTGTGCCGATGGTACTAATTCTATATGACGCTATATGTTTACCTTTTCACACTACTAGAAACATCCAGTTTTAACTGAACGTTTACGTCGATTCATGTCAGAATGGTGCTTGCCCGGACTGATGCTTCAAAATGCACCCCTAGAAATGTCGACAGCACGATTCTGTTGTTTTTTATTATATTCCTGCTGGATTCTTAAAACCAGGCGGGTGTGTCTAGTTCATTAGGATTCAGAAAAACGTACGTTCAATTGTATGTAATATGGCTTGTCGAATTTCACGCTTGACTTCACACAAACCTACGTATGTGTCAAAGTGAAAGGAAGATACGGGCCTTTCTCCGCTGTACGATGTATTTCACGCAAATAGCAGGACAATGAAAACCTTAGAACTCTGTTTTATTAAAGGTGACTGTGCCAAAAACGAAGAAATGAGTGAATTAAAAGATGAGTGCAGTCATGTGTTAATTGCTTGCTAACCAGCGTGCTATGTTTACACAACGACATGTGAAATATACACAGAAACCCGCCCTAACAGCGAAAATAAATTAGGGAAAGCAACCCAGCTGAATACTAGGCTAGGCTTTATTAAGAACAGTGCAAGGTATGTACATTCCAATGTAAAAACGTGGGTAGTAGGAAGTACGTTTTCTCTTATACATCCGCCATACGAAAGGGCGTTTCTCAACATGTCCCTATCAGAATCTCTCGATAGAATTTACCACACTGTATATGTACATATTTTATATTATGTGTCTCAATTATTAACTATTTACCCTAATTTTTTTTGTTTTTTTTTCCGAATACGTAGTACCTCCAGAAAGAGATCCAACATTGACTGTAAAAGTCATAAAAAGCAACCCATACGAAAACTCAACGTCTGCTGGTTTATCAGAATACCGATCTGGGACGAGAGGAGATATGTCGGATGGAAGCGTTGTAAATTTTGGCGACACGATTGTAGCCAAGTGCGTTTCTGGTCCATCGAATCCACCGGTAGATATAAAGTTCCAAATTAATGATCATCCACTGGTAAGGCTTAACTACTAGGATCAAACTTTTTTCTTCAAGTTTAGCTGCAAAATGCAATCTCATCAAAATGTTGTAAATTGAAATGAACTGCCTTATGCCTTTTTTTTGCAGAACTTATATCGAGGAGTTACCGTGCACGAGGAGCTTAAAGAAGACGAAACAAACAAATCATTTACAAAGATTGCAACTATCAACTTGACCCTCCAACACGATACCTTTAATGTAGCCTCTAGAAAAGTTAATCTCAAGTGTTACGCCAATATTCTCCACTTGTACAATGCATCATCGATAAGTGTAATCAAGGAACTCCCTCGCGAGAACTCTGTGACAGCGTCAAGTTATGGGCATACTGGAAGTTCCAGTGCACCGTTTAAGCATGGTAAGTATGTATAATAATCTTAAATCTGAATAAAATTTCGCCGCCATATTTCCAGCAAACCCTTTTCTGTTCCCGTCGGACATGCTGCCTTTGTTTTTGTAGCTTGAGCTTGCACGCCTATGGTTCACGGCGAAAGTACTTTTCTCCACAAGAGTTGCCCACATTGATGGGGTTGTGCAAACGAATGGGGGTGTATGTATGATGGCTATTCTATAAGACTAAAGCTCGGAAATGAAAGTATAAAACATGTGATATGTATGCACAGTCGTCAATCCATTGTCTTGAAAAAATTCTACCAAATGGCCGCATGTAACATCGGACAATATGCCGCTACTTTAACTATGGTATTATTCGAACTCACTTGTGAAGTATTTCATTTATTGCTGTATGACTTGTTATCGTTACTAAACTAGAGCTAATAATATCGAGTATGCAGCTATCAAAGTAACAACGGCTAAACACCAACCCCAAAAGACCATTTTTTAGATAAAAAGAAAATCGAGGGAAAGGCAGAGCAAAATGCTCTTTACGAGATATCCTTTTCTCCGCGTTGGTAACTCATAACTTCCTATGATCTGTCACACTCATCATCATCTTATTCCCATAACAGAATTTCTTCGAGCCAATCTATCTAGAATTTTCTCCCCTTCGCATAGATAAAAGGGAATGCCAAATGGCCCAAGCATTTAGCAGTTGAAAATGTCGCTAACAGTCGCAAATATAAAGTTTTTTGGAGCCTGTTTGCTCACAGAGCTTTGAAAGCCTTTTAAATCGAAAAGTTTGCCGTTTTAATATTCACGTTCGTAAGTGTGCTTCTATCTTTAAATATTAATTTACAGTCAAGCGTTTAATGTTTTTTTTTATTTAATAGTTTCTTTCAACAAATTGGTCTAATGTGCTGTAATTTGAGTAAATGTAATCTGAATTTTTTAGTCGAGTAATGGTCTCATTTTGCCCCCAAGTTGGCCGTCCTTTCCATAGGTCACATTTTCTGTAAATCTGGTCATTTCATTTTTTCAGCAATTAACTTTGGATACATGGTGCTGCTAAACATCCTGCAAGTCGGAGTCACAATGGCATGTACATGGATGGAGCAACTTGTGAGCTACAATTAGAAACGTTCGTTTTAAACATCTGTGTATTGCTACCATTATTTTCGTCATGCTAAAATTATCGACACACTCCTACACGCCCGGTTACACTTTGACCAGACGTTGGTTGGAAAAATGGACACTTGGACACTCAAACGATCTACGAAAACCAAATAGATATGCAAATAATGTTTCGCGTTAAAGTATTTTCTTATCGCAAAAAAAACACATAGAGCACTTGTAAATCCTAATAATATCCACAAATGAATAACATGTTATAAACGCAATTTTACGAAACTGAGGATTATCCTTCATAGTCGGAGAATAAAAACGTTTTTCATAACCACATCTATAATTAATTAATAATTTTCCACATAATTAAACCACTCATTTATGAAAGCAGTGGAATCGATACCGATTACGCAAGGTTACGCAATGTAACCTAGAATAAAATGCCATACGGCAGATGTGTTTTTCGACAAATCTTGAATCAGTCACATCTATTAGGCAAACTTTTTAATTTTTTAGGCATAAACTTTAAAGTGATGAACATTTTTATAAGAGCGATACTAGCACGTAAAAGAATCTTCATGCAATTGAAGCTGTATGGTGTTGATGCTAAACAGAAAAACAGATTTCACTATACGTTTCCCACTAACTTGCAATTTGAATCGTATGTAATGTCTAAACCTAATTTTAATTTTAATATAGCTTTGGTTCTTGAGGGATACTCTTGTAGAAGTGTGATTTTCCACGGCGTACAAAAGAAACATTATAACATGAATGGAATATGGCTAGGTTATTAATGTTATTATTATCGGTTTAGTTGCATATCATTTAGTATGGCATACTTCATACATACATCCATATTTCGAAAATATTTCCCGTCAAGCTACTTAATAGGAGTAAGTTCTAAAATCTGATAAACTGCTCAATTTTTATCTGCACTTGATACAAAAAATTTACTAGATTACTTTTCCTTAAAGCTTCCATGCATACCTTTAGTTAGATCTTTTTGTAAGGTGGAAATTGACTACATGGCAATTCAAACTATATTCTATTCGTACAATACGCGGATACCCATTTCAAGTTCATTCGCGTCATAATTTGATATAAGCAGACATTTATGTACCGATTTTTCGGATAATTTTTGAATTAGGCCCAGTAGTCAGTAGTGGAATTAAATACATATGCTAGAATGGGTGAAAAATCCTCCCAAGGTTTAGATTTCCTACATTGTATGTTCATAGGTTATAGTATTTCCTATTCGTACAAAACTGTATTTCGTCGATTCACCAGTTTTTATTTATAATGCAAAGGCTCTATTACACAGTGTACTGACTATTAGAATCGAATCATGATGCTTTCCTTGTAGTCGTTTTTCCATAGACAAACAGTATGCTAAAATTAATTTTTGTATAGACATTGTTGGTGCTTTGTATATTACGATGTAATAATCTGCACATAAAACACAAAATGCACTACAAAACTTATCAAATTTCAAACGAAAATTTTTCAGTGCATTCGTTCTATTATTATTATTGTAAATAATATAACACCGATGGTTGAATAAATGTACTAATTAATGACATTGGCATTTCCTGAAACAGCATACAACAAAATGCATGTGTCAAAACATTGCAAACAACTATGTATACCGATGAATTTACCTGTCGATTGTGTAAGTATATGTATAATGAAATGGAATAACTAGTGTTACCACAAAATGCTGATTCTGCGTGCTTGCTGTATTCAAAATTAAAAAGTGTCGAAAGTCGAAGGTGTAAATTATGTAAATGTAAATTAAAGAATTGTGTGTTGTATACATCGTACCTTCTTAGTTTACACTACAAATATAAATCATGTATACTAAAATCATCTACAACTTATATCTACAGTAATTATTATTAATAAAGTGTAGAATAAGGAATATTAAAACCGATTACAACTCAGGTAGTTTTTAATAACAATAATAAACTAAATACAAAATCCTTTGTCCTTGTGTTTTCACTCTATTTTTAATTCATGTGAACAAAGTGCAGAATTTTAATATCATTGATGTTACGCCAGCTGTATCACCCGATTCCATTCAAGGGTAAGTTAACAGCATTTTTTCTATAGAT
>VICI01002108.1:0-18186 GCA_019593645.1 Akabosia matsudoensis | reverse complement strand
TTAATTTAAATTACATTGGCCTATGCTATACTTGCGGCTATCTAGGCAACGATTTCAAATGATTACTTGTCGTTAAATGGACCTTTTTGACGACTCTTACAGACTGTGTTTCAGCGAATCTTACAGATCGTGTTTCAGAAAATTTTGCAGATCGTCTAAAGCGCGCCTTTCGCTACTTATCGGAATTGAGAGCTTTATTAGGTTTGGCTAAGTAAACCAACACAACTTCACCGAGATATTATTACGCGATAAAAGTTTTGCGGCCCACATGAGCCCATACCGCAGGCTAAAACTAGTAAAATAATATTCAGAAATTGCAACTCGGCTTGTATTTGGCAATGGCAATAGAAACCCTAAGCGTGTTTTCCGAAATAGAATAGCAGATTAATCTCTTTAATTACCACAATTTCTGCAACGGCCGGATCGGCCAGTTCATCATCCGTAGCTTAATAATGATATTATATTGCCCATGGTTTTCGATGTAAAGAAGTGTTTACACTTACCAATTACTGTTGCACCGAAAGAATTATCTTTTAAAAATCGGATAAATCAGACCAACTGTAAAAGAAAACCAGGTTGCTTCACTCGTTTTTCTCGAGCGTAAGGTAGATTTAATTATTTTCTTTATCATCAAAAGAGTAAAAGAAGGTCTCTGATTCAAGTTTAACAATGCACTCTTGCTTGATGCTTGAGAGATAATATGCTACATGACGCTGCTTAGTAATCTAGGCGACACATTCAATATTACCAGTCTATCGATCGTCAACTAAAATAACTCACTATAATTCATACACCATACGCTGGCACCACAGCAATTTTTGTTAGGTTATATCGCATAATATGTGCCATGAATAATGATTGATAACTTTAAATGTATTCTTGTCTTAGATACGCACTGAATTTTTTCGGCTTGCATCTTCGTTTCAGAACATACATGAAATACTTAATGTGATGCGTTATCCACACATACTTTATTGCCTTCCTCCTCACGTACGCGTGAACAAGCCTACAACCTTTAATCATTCATTGTGTTCATAGCCACACAATGACAGAAAGCTGAAGTGCAACGAATTTGTGTACCGTCAAAGCATACTAAATCATTCCTTCCTCTTTCCACGCAACATTTGTCAGTGTGCTGCATACCCTAATGCAGAGAAATTTTCACATATTTTAAGTGAAATTCCTGTAAGATATATACAGCAATGGGAAGGGACACTTTTACACAAGATAAGAAGATTTTGTATTATAGTGAGCTCACTCTTCATATTGTATAAGTTTTGTAGAAGAATTTTTACCTGTGCGTAACCACTTGTCAGTTGGCAGTGTAAGTGGCAAGGCAGCTTAAAAGAAAACCTGTGCTACGGCTGCACATCTTTTAAAAAAAGTAAAATAAAAATCCTCGGTGGATATGTCAAGAACCTGCTTTAGATTTTGTGTAGTAGTCGAGGCGAGTAGACGTTGTGATATGTTGTGAAGCATTTTTCGGCTGTGATTATCTGAGAGAAATAAGGCTACGTGTTTAAAAAAGAACATCTTCACTGGTTGGTTTGGTTAAGAATTAAAATTAAAGAGGATGTTAGTTACTATGAAGTCAGTATCTGCACCAGTTAACGGTACTTATAGTGGCGAAAGATTCATATGCATGACAAGGCGTGTGTTTAGTATGCTGCAGTGCTGCATGTAAAAATACAACAGCCTTTGGTTTAAAGAAATCCGTGTCACCACTCACGGTTAAATGCGGAACAACAAGGAAAATTGAACACAAGAGACAAAGTAGTAATGTGCGGGGTTGAATCGAAAATTGTATAGTTCTACGTGTGAGTGTCAGTGACAGACTAAGTTTTGTCTTTGATGATAATCCTAAGTTATCAAGCTTTAAACCAAAAGGCTTGAGATTTGAGAAAATCATATTGAAAGTGAAATACTTGGAAGAAGTAGCGGCTCATACTTTCCAAACTGTTTCCAGTGATTATGATTGTTGCTTCCCTTATTTGTCTTTCTACTGGATTTCATCTTAACTTCCGCAATCCCATTTGATAAAGCTGTGAATTTTAGTGAACTTCGTTCGGTGCCTGTCTTTTGTTTATGATTTGCGAGACGTAAGACATCGGAGATTGTCTACAGGTGAGTTACATTACTACATTGTAAAATATATATAATTAAAAATAGTTTTCATTCGGTAACTTCAAATCTGATTTTTAAGATCTGTGCTCATAATTGAGTAGTAGATTAAGATTAAAATGAATCTTTCGTATCAATGACCTTAAGTGGCCGGTGTAATCCCTGTTGATTTACGTGATGCAAACGATGCCCCCCTTGGCTCTTAAAAATACTCTCACGCTTTGGGATTCCTTGTTTACGATTTTAGCCCAGTAAATCAATGACCTTAAGTGGCCGATGTAATCCCTGTTGATTTACGTGATGCAAACGATGCCCCCCTTGGTTCTTAAAAATACTCTCACGCTTTGGGATTCCTTGTTTACGATTTTAGCCCAGTAAATACTACTTGTTAAAAAATGTACTCCAAGGACTTATTTGAAGAATTCAGCGCAATTTTCACATTTTATTTTGTACTGATACTCCCCACGCCAACTGCATGTAGGAGTATATGCTACTTAGCGTTTTCTGATATTCTGTTGAACTTGATTGTAATCAAATAACAAATACAAATGGAATAGTTTTCCTTGTTTTCGTTTGTTTTCTTTTGGCGATTTGCTTGAATACACTTTCCGTTTAAGGAGTCATTAGGTAATCTCAATTCGTTTATTACTGTCTGTGGGAAGAGGTTATGCAACTTGTAACAACTTAGTCTTTTGTCCATGTTGTTCATGAGCCTCTATCTAAATTCTTCTTAAAAGTTATGTATTTAGGTGAAAAGTTCACATAAACATGATCTCAGAGAGACACACGCTTCACCAGCGAGGAAGCTCTGTGTGCTTGAGCATAATACTTGCATATCGCTTCCAAATCTGAGATTTAGAAAAATGAGTATCCTTTGTTCAACCTCACGCATGACAAAATAGAAAGTTTTATGATGCTAGATTTGAACGTGTAAGCACTAAACTGTTTCAGTGATTCATCGGTTTACAGCATAGACACGATTAAACCACTGTGATCAACGCACTCTTTTATTTATAGAATTAGGTTTGTGTGACGTGAGCTAATGAGAATGTGTCCAAGAAACGGAAAATTGCACAATGATTTAGGTTTAGGCGGGACAATTAGCGAATCTTTGCGACAGGTCACACACAATTAAAAAAGTAAACTTTGTGCAAGATGTATGCTAAAAATTTGTTTTTCTCATTGAAGACGTTCACCTTGCTGAAGCTAAGTTGGTTTAAAATAACCTGTTTAAAAGTGGGACTTGTTTGATGCAGATTCCAAATATTAGACCTTCAGTTTAGCCTCTGCATTAATACGAGGATTTTTGTATTTTAAATACTCAGTGTCAATACATGCCTCAACTTCTAATGTTGAAGCGGTTAGACCAGCCAAGGAGTTTATATGTACGTAATGGCATGGCAGGGTTTATCAGATAACAAATGATTTTGCTGTATGAATATGAATACGCATTTTATCGCTATGGTTATTGACTTTTAACATATGTCTTTCAGCTGTACTGATGATTCATCAAGGAATGATAAAAAATGCGATAAATTTCCCGAATTTCGTTCGCCATTAGCATGGAAAACTCACGACCAAAGTCTCTGTTCATTCATCAATTGGGTTCATAATGTCATGTTGATAATAGAAATGTCTCACATCATATCACTAGCTCAAATATTGTATTTATTCGCAATGACTACCACAGACAATCTTGTAAGCGTTTGCTTTTGCAATGAATCCATGCGAAATTCCGTCACATTATCAAGGGTTCAGTGAAACGGGTAAATCGATTGTTGATTGTCGTTTCTACGTATGACTTCAAGTTACAACCAAGAAAATGTCGGTTGATTCACATGAGGACATTGAAAATTGAAAGTGTACCAAGCTGAATCAAATTAGTGAGCTTACTGCAGTCAATGTTTAAAAGTTTTAGTCTGTATTTCCTGCTTTTGGTAAGCGAAATAATATATGGCATTAAAGCCAATTGAAGCAATTTTTAAAGAAATTCGTAACCCATGCGGATATTGGTTTTCCTTTTTACACTTTGCGAAAAAGGAATGCCCTGCAACTGCGCATAGTGAACTGCATGCGCGTCCTTGTTTGTTAAGCACATGACACAAAATTCGCTACAGTGCAACTTATTTAGGCATTCAGAAATGCAAAACACACTTTTCCTTCTACCTAAAAGACAAGAAATGAATGAGTTAAACTGCACATCTTGATAATTGTGCTCACTCCTCGAAAATTATACGATCGAGACGATAAGCTATTGAAGGAAAAATGTGAATACCGTTTTGCAAAGAAAACTCAGGCATGAAACAAGTTTATACACTAACTCAAAATTATTTATTTTTATGTCCACTGACAAACAAAATTAAGTGAAATGCACGCACATTACAAGTTTATCATCTGTAAGAGACGGCTGCGAGGAGCAGAATAACTGATAATGATTTAGCATCGTTAATTCATTATTAGTCTTTCTATAGCTTTTATAATGGAGTTTCTCTTCGTCTCTTGTGATATATTTACCAAACCAAGGTATGTAATATCTTTAACGTTTGACGATGTGTAAAGTTCACATTTTTATCTAAAGAGAATACCTCGGTTGCTTTGCTGGGTAAAGTATACATAGAGAAATTTCATCTGTAAATTGGCCGTCTTGGGTAAATACAAAAACATCATCAACGGGAATCATTAAAATATTTATTGGTGTCAATATCGAGTTCATATCTATGCAATGTACTCAGATAGAATAAAACGTAGACGGTGAATTTCACACATATAAAATTGTAAGCATCATTTGCTAGTCACACATACGAGTACATAATAGACACATGCCTGAAAAGTACGTCGTTGTTGTTTCTAATCTCCGTGATATACGAACAGAAAACAAAATGACGACACTAAACTGCAATACAAGCTATTGCATTTATTTAGGGGAAGTAGGCTTCAGTAATCATTATTAAAATCGCAAGTTTTTAGATGATAGCAGCAAAAATGTTGTGAGAAAGGTTGATGTGTTTTTTATAGCAGTGGGAGTTTTCTTGTAGTCCACTATTTTTGACTGTTAAATATCCGTGACTATTGTTGGCATTACCAGAAGAGAAATGGGTGTTGACACGAAAATGGAATAAGTAAGTGAATTTGGGATTCCACCAGACAAGAGTTTCCTCAACACTAGTTTGAAGCGGTTAGACCCAAGTCTAATCCCAAGACAAAATTTGTCACTGTTGCGACCACATACTTTTCATAATACGGTAGTTCATTTTCCTACTTGACATTCCACATGAAATATACTCTTCCTGTGTGCCTCGTGACAAAAAAACTTCATTTCTATACGGTTTCAAAGCGACATTAAAACTACTGTCTGTCTTATCGATCGGAAAAAGCTAGAACGCGTTTTGTACTAATCAAGGTCAAACTTTTGATTTCTGCATGAAAGTAGGTTTATAAAAATCAATAGTTTTCATCATTGAGTATGTATGGAAAAGTATAGAACATGGTGGAAAACGACCGTGTTCTATTTAATTGGTGTTTGTTCAAGGTATCCTCCGAGGCACACCGCATCGGTGTTGTTGACACAAATTCATCATTTTAGAAGCATCGAGAACTGGTTCATACAGCAAAGGAAACCGATTGTCTGGAGAGAATCTAACATTGGTAAGCTCCGTGAGTATGTGTGCCTCGAAACCCAAACAATAACAGCCTCTGCTTAATTTCTGTATTTCATGCCAAAAACTTCTCACAGACAACAATTTGCCTTCGCACAGATCGGATCTGCTATTTTTGTTTGGTGCTTCACGGATCGTACGTAAACGCATACACATCTTGCAATTAGGTTTTTATAAGCAGGTCCAGCGAGATTCCAAGTGCTAAGACACAATCCTTGATCCAATTGTTGGGATCTTCTAAAAACCCGACTGCTGACCTTGCTTTTTACGCTGCATAGTTTTCATAACGACGCAAAAGCAGGCTAGTTTTTGTGTTGTTTCCCTATCGACAACTGTTGCAAAAAAGACTGCTCACGCAATTATAATGAAATCGGTGGGGTATACGATCTCTGTAGTGAAGACGACTGGAGAGACTCGTTGTGAGCACAAACTTATTGAAGATCTTCGCGAATTCAGTGTACTAACCCCAACGTGACTCTGTGTTGCGTAACTTGATCAGAGTTCCAGTTGTGTGAAGCCAAACAAAGGATTTTTTATTTGGATTGGATCACTATTTTTTTTTCTTTTTTTTTTGCTGTGTCTTGTTCAATCTCCGTCGATTCATTTTCTATGAATGCTTAAGACTGGACGATTTGGCAAAAGAAGATGAATATACGTTTTTGTGGGGAAAAGCAAGTTTTGTCACTTTTATATTTAAAAAACCTTCGGAACTACGCAAAATCAGTAAGATGTTTCATATGTGCGTTTTCATATGTTTATTATGTACATGTTACATGTTGGTCAGTTTTTACTCCAGATTTTTACCTTTTTGGTAGCGGCTTTGGGGGCTGAATCTACATAGAGCACCTACCGCCCGACCTTAAATGGCCAGAATTCATAATCATTATTGATATTTTCTTCTTTATGAAGTTTTATAGAAATTTACATTTTGCACGTGACATCCAGAGGGTGAGATGTGTATCACTACGCGAAATACAAACTTTGTTCGCATCAACTCTGTTTTTTGTATAAGTATTTGTGGATTGATTGCAACACATGCTGAAAATCCAAGCCACAACGTACAAAACTACTTTTATATCATGAGAATCATATTATTCTTCTAATCATTCATAATGACTACTTTGCCATGTGTGCATTTACGGTCGTCATCAAGTCAGATATTCTGGACCGTGTACCATAATGAAATATGAAATATCCATACACTGAAACACATTGCATATCATGCAAAAATCTATTCGCATTCTCCTGGTCATTATAGTCATTAACATCCACCTGAACTTTAGCATTACACTCAAGTAAACTAATGCACGTTTTTTAGCTCACACTCCTGCAAAAATTAAGAGCAGTCTCATCAGAACCAATCTGGCATGTCTGGAAAATGGGTCCGTGCAAAAGTTTGCCTTCGCGTAACTTCTCGTCTGATCTACATGTGTTTGCAAAAGATGAGTGACAGACCCAGAATCGGTATCGATTACATATGCAAATATTGCAATGATAATTTTGATTTGACAACAATAAAGGTTAGTGCAGGCAATGATACCTAACCTCATTTACCATTTTACGCGAACTGTTTCGTGCTGGTGAATAAATTGAAAGATATGACGAGTATATTGTTTAGCTTGTCGAGCAAGGTCCTTGCTGTTAAACTGTTGACGGTTTAATTGGCAGGGAAAACATAATAATTACATAGCGATTTCGACAGAATACATGTGTAACAAGTGCAATAGCTACAAAATAGGTGGTTGCCGATAGTGACGTAGGATGCAGGAGCACAGTTCAGCTGCGTTTTGGCCGTTTTTCCTTTGTTGATAAAGTGCAAGCTATTTGTCTTGAGTAGCAGTTTAACTATTCGTGCGTCACCGCGAAATTCCAGTTTAATGTTGGCTGATTATAATAAAATATTTGTGATCAGGTAAAACCACCACGGGTAAAGTTAGTTACAATACTTTTGTATGCTTAGGTAGTAATAACACATGTAGCGGTGGTTTTATGAATTGTGGGAAAATTGTAGGAAATCGCGTAGACACAAACATTCTTTCCGTCATACATTTTTGAACTTTACTGAAAATTGCGTGTTTTTGTGTTGCTGTGGTTTCAGATCCGAACAAAGTGCGCTGACTGTTTGATGGATGTTTGGACGTTGCAAATCAGTGGGAAGACAACAATCGTGCTTGGAATCATTCCGGCTTTGTGAAGGTCTTTAAGAATTTCATATGATACACAGGTTGAGCTAGCGTTTGTTTCAATGTGGAGCCACAACAGATTGCGTAAACCACTTCCCGTCACAAATCCATTCGTAAAGCGACACCCTTCAAGTCGTCAAGTGCTCCTGCCTCGACGATAATTTATTTCCGTGTCGATCCCGTTTTGAGTTAGTTTCTGTGGTAGTTTAAGCATGAAATCAAACCACGTACTTGGACGGACTGTGATAACTAGTGGTCATCAGCTAAGACTTAGTTACAAGCCAAGTAGTTGTGTTAGTTCCGTGCATAAAAATGGAGAAGGTAGCAGAGAGGATGACCAACTCTGTCAGCAACAAAGAAAGCCGTGTTTTCTCAATGGAAAATCAAGGATACCGGCATCCTCAAGTCATCCTACTTCACCCTTCGTGGTAAATCGAGGAGCTAAATATGTCAGTTCTCATGCCAGATTCCGGGAGAACGTTCGCGGATATGCGAAATATTACGTTGTGATACCTGCTTGTCTGTTTGCGGATAGATGCAAGCATGTATTTTATCAGTTGTGTGGACTTTTGCTACTCGTCGCAGTGTCACCATTAATGATACTGATTTTTCTAGGTAAAGTAATGCAATATTTAATTTTGATTGTACCAGATAATTAACTAAAACCATTTCATATAACAAATCTTATAATATTCGTTCGTGCACAGGTCTGTTTGTGTTGAGAAGACTGAGATGGCTTTTAATTCAAAGACTTTACCCAGGTCTGTCACCTGTAGACGATCATAGCATAAGGTAATGACTAATGACATAATCTTGACTGGAAATTTATGATATCGGCTTTATGATATGATATTTATGAAATATTAATGGTTTTTTTTTGAAAATTTCAGTTATAAACCTTCTGAAGCCAATCAGTCAGCAGGCGTAGACATTGTAAATTCGCTGGTATGGATGCGAGGAAAGCTAGACTTAGAAACGATCAGAAAACGGTTCAAGTCATTGTTCCACGAGAATCCCCAGCTGCACCATCTTCTCGGCTTGAAGCTAGTCTCCAAACTTGGTGCTACGTTGTGGGAAGCTAGTGACAGTGTTATTGTTGAAGAGCACATTGTGGAAGCTCCGAAAAAGTTTCAAAACTGTCCAATCATCGATGAGCCTTTGAAGGAGCTGTACCGAAATGGATCGAACAAGTCAAGCCTTCAAAAGTATGTCTCGTACTGTGTCTCCCTTCCAATGGAGCAGTCATTACCTCCGTGGAAAATCCACTTAGTATCATACATATCGCGGGATGACGGAATCAAAGAAAAAACATGTCTAGTCATTCGAATGCACGTCGCACTTTTAAAAAATAACCAAGTTCGTAACGCACTTCGTGAACTGTTTGTAAATTTTAATGTTTCACAAAATCAACTGGATGGAGGGAGGTTAGAAAGTCCAGATCATCTCTTCAGGGTTGCGTCCAAGTCAGAAACCTCTGGTCATGCATTAGACTCATGTCAGGAAACGAAGAATGTTGTGCAATATGAAAAATGGACATTTGAAACTCTGAAACAACTCTGTACTGGAGAAAAGCTTAAAGAGGTAAGAATTCAGAGAAATAAAAAGACAGTGGAATTTTAAAGGTTTTGCGAATTTTGATTCATGAAATATGAATTTGTATTTCTTTCCAGATTTCGTCTCACCACCAGAAGAATCTGGCAATCTGGATGGATCTGCGTTTGAAGCAGCTCGACTTCCATCCAAAGTCGCTTGTGATGTCCATCGTACTTTCAGATGTGAAGGACGCGGTCAATAGATACAAATCGAGTTTCGAAGTGTTCTTAAGTGAACTCTGGAATAATATCTGCATTGCCTTGAGATATTTCTTGGAAGTTGTGCAAGCACTAGCGTCCATTCCTATGCTAATTTTAAGTTGCGTAATCAGAGGAGCAAAGTTTAATAAGTTAGGACTGCGGAGAAATGTGAACCCTTCGAGAAGACTGATATCATGGTCAGATCTGATCTATTCAGATTTAGTTGAGGAAATATACAAGCAGACGGGTACGTCTTCAGCCGAAAATGTGATCATGATGGCGTGCACGTATGCGCTTCGGGACTATTATCAGCAGGTAAAATGTTACGAAATTCAGTTCAAAACTTTCACAATCCACGAATATTAGTTTAACGGCTTTGACTTTTTCAGATCAACATTCCAAATCCTGGAAAATTAGGGTTTAATGTAGTCAATTCATCAAGCAGTCTTGCCTCTTCGATGAAGGCTATACGAGTGCCATGCAGTCTTTCGAAATATTCCTCAAAACCTTTACAAGATTTACAGGTGAGAACCAATTGTACCGCATCTGCACAGTATAGCAAAAAAAATAAACAATTAAACACTACGCAATTATTTCAGAACGTGGAAGAATCGCTTTCAGCGTATCCAAGCTGGAAAATGCTTGGATTGTGGTATACTATCAATTATTCCAGCTACTTCATGCCTACCTGTTTAGCACAGAGAATTCATAGGCTACTTGTGTCCTCTTACCCATTCACACTTAGTCATGTCAGTGTGAATTCTATGGACTCATTTTTAACTTGTCATGGACCCATTCATCAAATTTACGGAGAAATAGTTGAGGAATTTGCGTACTGGCAGTTACCTCCCATGTCCGATTTCGGTAAGTTGGACTTGAAAATAAAAAGATTCGAAAGGGAGAGAGGCATTGTGCACTGTATAAAAATTATTTTTATCCGTTTTAGGTGTTTCCATTACCATGGTTCAATATTCAGGGAAAACTCGCCTTTTTGTTATGTCACCCTTCCAATCCATGGACACCATACTCACCCAACGATGCAACCAGTACCTCATAAGAATTGCTGAAGATGTAGGGGTGGAAAGGAACAGAATCCCTTATTCCAGACGTTCATCGCCAACTTCATCGTCCTGCTCGACACCCCAAAACCCGTCGTATTTTCTCAATCAATCTTTAAAATGCAATTTTGAATTTAAAGAAAGAGTGTGAAGGATCTAGCGAATATACCGTGCCCCGCTTTGTTAATCTCATATTTAATGCTTCTGTTTTGTAATGCTCGTGACGCAAACGTTTTTGTTATTGACGATCGTAAATGACTTGATAAGATGATTCGCAAATTTTGATTAAATTCTAAATCAATACTGTGATAAGCAAGCAAATGTCAAAGGCTCAACTCCAGATGAGTACTCGTGTCATAACGATATCATACATAAAACTGGTAGTCATTTACCTATATGAAATCATTACATGCATTTTTAAAGAGGTCTAGCTGCCAAAAGAGCGATGCTACCGAAATAAGCTTCGCAATAGTCAAAGTTGAAAATTTTTAAACGGAATTTCAGATGATTTATTTATTATTTATCGACCCCTATACTCTTAGTAAAATTGAAGAAATATACGTTATATTTAGATCAATAGAATTGTAGTGAGTTCTACTTATTATGTTAGCAACAGTAAAATGTTTAAAGTCGTGTAAAATTTATATGAATTAAAAGAAAATTGTAGAACTGAAATAGAAACGCAGATTGTATTGCTGTTTTTTTAATTTTTCCGAATATGTACATCATATTGCTAACCACACATAGTAACTACGTATCCAGAAATCGGATTGCCCCTACAGTTTCTATCACTGTTCTTGTAATCGTAAGCCCATGTATAGGCGTCAGGACATTGTCTCTTGAAGTTTTCAGAGTACTCAGAGGGTCTACATTGGTCTTCAGGAACACGATTGGCCGGACAGCAGTATCGGTCATCCAATGTTGCGGAACATGCACTTTTGCAAGCGACAACTCTACCATTTCTATACTCCTTAAAGTTTTCGGGACAAGTTCCAAAGTTGAAGTTGCAGCCTTGGACACGGCAGTTAGCATCATTTTGCGTTCCAGTAGGTGTTATGGTGATTGGAATGTTGAAACCGTCTACAACACTTATATCGTAGAAATCCATGCCCATCCATTTGTCCAGTCCGAATTCAGCCAAGGTTACAGCCTGAAGAGTTGTGCGACCACCGATAGGAGCTTCACCAGTGACACAATTCCGTCCACCAGCATCACATCCCGTTTTGCCCCAAATGCGACCTGAGGTCCAGTCCCGGATTACATTAAAGTTTCTTTCCTCATTGGGGCCTAGGCGGAAGTGCCCTCCTTCAGGAATTTGATTGTCCCCGAACGTACCTACCCATATTACCTCTTGGCACCGGTTGATTACCTTAAATGGATGTTGACCGTACGCGATTTTGACTACAAGTAATAAAATCACAACTAGCTTGTTTTGAGACATCTTGAAATGTTTTAGGAGGAGGATGCTGCAAAAACTTTACCTTTCAGTCATCTATGCTACCATTTATATACGTGCGATAAAATACTAGCAGGTTTAGGAAAATGAGCTTTATGTAGAGAAAAAATGTTAACCGTCAGTCCGGTTCCCGATCTTCTAGTGGAAATCATTAAATCATCTTGAAAAGCTGTAACATTGAACAGGTTGCTTTCGCCAGATTTCTACATTGCCATTAGGACTATTTGTACTTGTAATTTGTGGTAATACACCACACGCAATTATTCCCGTTTATCATTATAAATTAATGCTTTCCTAGTATTCCACCACCGGAGAACATTGCACATCTGCGAGTGCCAAGCTGCGTCCTTTTAAGCCACAGTTTTGCGCTTTAATCAGATTGATTAGTCAAAAATGCGCAAAGCAAATAGCAAGTTTTCTCCGTATCACTAATGACTGTCATTTACGAATTTCAAGTACAATTGTACAATATGCACCTCTATGTATGGACAGAGATAAGCAGCGTAATCCAACAATAATATTACTTGTTGATGAGAATTATTGAAGAAAAAAAATACAAACTGCCGCATCTGAATAACACTACGGTTTTTGAAATACAACTGTCATACAATGCACAAGTGATTAAAGTAGAGCCGAATTGATAATTTCTTTGTAAATTTGTAGCTTTATTGCAAGAAGTTTACACATTTCTTTCGTGAACCAGTAAAATCAAAATTGAGCAACAACTATGTATGTTTTCTGCTGCTTATGCATAAATTAATCCAACTTAAGCAATGATGTATTAGTAAATATCTTATTTTCTTTATCCACATAAATTCGAGGCGATTGAACAAAAAAATATATAAATCAACAGCGAACGCTCACGTAAAACTATAGGTAAAAATAAAAACATAACATTTCAATTCTTTTCCTTATCTTTTGAGATATTACAGTCTGTTAAATAACTACATTTGTTTACTACTTGCCCACGTGCAAACGTAGGCTCATTGGTACAAGTCCTTTTGCCACAAGTTACGCTTTGTATTACTATTTTTTTTAAATAATATGATCTGTGTTACTTTACCGGTTTTATATCGTTTTTGTATATTTTAAATTTGAAGTGACTCCTTCTCATCAATGACATATTTTTGTAGTCTCGTGTTTTATTGACGGATATCTTAGTGACGAAGTATAAATGCAAGTCAATTTACTTGTGGCAGTCATTCTTTCCAATAAATGCTTAGTAAATGACGAGAGACTCAAATAAATGTTAAATCATCTTTCAACGGATACGGTTGCAAGTAAAACAGTTATCTGAAACAAAAGAACAAGACAATTCTCATTAGCTGATACAGTGCACAATAAATACGTGCTATGCTTGTATTGGAAGTGTTTGCCAATTTACATCATCAGGCTTTCCACCGATTGTGTGGTATCCATAAAGTCTTGCGTTCCTTGCAAAAGGCGACATGTACTTTGAATCGAATGCGAGAGTCCTCGCCATCAGAGCGATGGCATTTGCTGCGCTTTGGAGCAAAAGAGGATCTTTCTGTCCTTGAATCTACAGACAATAAAAAAGGCAAAATAAACTTCATATGTTGGAATGAGCGATACGAAAATGAACTAAAAGGAAATTTCACACATACCTTTGAAAGTTCAGAAACAATGAGATAATCTGGAAGATTGTCAAAGACACCATCGGTGGCGAGCAAAATTACGTCTCCGTCCTTCACTGGTATTTGGTTGATATCAGCGGATTCCGGACTGTATAAAATGATAGTTGGAAGAGGACGTTTTATATATGAATTTAAATAAATTTAAGGCTTTAGGCAACTTTCAACTACCTACATACCTGTCTGATAAGCCATGCTGTCCTGGAGGCAAACATGAGAGTTGAAATGGAGTGTTGAAGCAATGGGTTTGCTCTTTTGACCTATGTACTACTGTGCCATTTCGTACAACTACAAATCCTGAATCCCCTAGATTCGCACTATATAACATAGAATCTGGTCGGCTGAGGACTAGGACACAGGCTGTACTACTTCCTATAATTGAAATCGAAGTAGGTAGCAAGTTTTTGGCATTAAAAATTGCAAAAAATTGGCTTTAGGAAATTAAGGATTGGTATCAGTACCTTGAACACTTTTGGCTTTTTGAATCCTACTGAATCCCGACGCAAGAAGAATTTCAGGTTTAGACGGTGAAAATAAGTCGTTTTCAACTAGTTTCTCGCATGCTCTCATCAGAGAGAATGAAAATTCTCCGGGATCTACTCCATGGTTCCTCCATCCACCAACACCATCCGCAACGCCTAAATAAAATTAACGAGCATGTTCATTTACAAAAAAAACCTATAACGTAGGAGGTAGAAGTCGCATATAATTTTAACTCGCAAAAACTCGTACCTATAACATCTGCATTGATATTCCTTGCAATAAACCAAGCATCATCTCCAAACTGTCCACGACGAAAATGGGACGACGCAAAGTCCTTTGGAAGACCGGAAACAACAGAAACAAATCCAGCTCCGAGGTGAAAGTCATGCCACGTACTGTGCAACGCTCGACACATTTGACTCGCCAAACTCATCCTCGCAACTTCCTTCTCAGTGGCCTTTTTCATGAGCTCCCCCAGCTCGACTTCATTATTGTTATCACTGTTTTTACTCGCCGAGGAGGGCTCATTACTTGAACTCGACGACAAGTAACGATGACCACGGGCTAGCTCTGAGGCAAATATTTGCTCTCCAAAACTATTGTGCAACCCTGCTACAAATATTCGCGTAACAACGCGACCCAACCAAGTTGCACAGCTCATCGCTAATGTCGACATTTAGTTTCTTTGTATCAGTTACATCGAACTTTCTCTCTGCTCGAGACCACTTCCACTCAAAACTTGTCACTTTCATGTGTAAAACCAGCTACCACACAAGGGCACCTCTGCAGTCACGGTTATTTTCTCTCCAGTACGTGAGCAAGGGGTACTCCTACTTTGGCCAGGCCATTTACAGCCCTCGTCAATTCTTAGCTAGGAATCCGGTAAAGGTGTCCTTTTAAATCAGAAATACGAGCTTTCTGAAAGTTTAAAGATAAACGTTTTGAATAATTAAGAAATTCTTTCGCAGTTTTACATCCAAAACATTTTAAAATAAATGGCTTTACCTGTTTAAATTTTCGGTTAAAGTTGGCGTTTTAAAACTTTTTGAGCGTTTCGTACGAGATTCGTTTTCTTTGACTAAAGCTTTATCAAGGACTAATGATTGCTAATCAGACTTATCTATTTCCAGCATCTAGAACAAATTCTTTCGAAATGTTCACATATACATTCCTTTGTTCCGCAGTGATTCCAAAATCAACAAGGAAATTTAAGAGAGGTCTTCGATCTGCCTTGTCCAATGGCACACTAATTCCTTTTCTTTTTGTATAATAATTCCGCTCGGAAATTTGCACTCGTGCTCTGGCTTCCGTCCAACAGATTTTTCTTTCTAAACGGGCAATTTATGGGAGCACCATTTCGTATTCACAAAGTGAAAACATTTTTCTTTCTCGTAGACTCGCCTATTTTAGCATATCAGTATATATTTATGGCCAGTAAATAAATTACCCACTTGGAGCTCTTTTTTTTCGCTGTGTGGCTGTTCCAAAATGGACAATATTTTTTCCTTATCGTAATCTTATTCACTTAAACCATAATCTACTTCTTTTTGGTATGTGCAGAAGCTGCCGCAGCGCTAATTCATATCTTTTTTGCAGTGGTGCCTAATGAAAAAGAAATATGTACACAGTGTGTTGTTGTAGAGTCACCGTCGTGGCCAAAGATCAAACACTCTCACTTTGAAATGTTGAAGAGAAAGATGTTGATTTGCCATTTGCTTAATTGCCGGTATAGCTTTTGATCACATTTTTTAAAATGTTACCTATCAGTCCTTTTTGATCTTGTACATAACAGGTTTCCTTTTGTTTTGTTATAGCATTTAACCCTGCCGATTTTACTTCTAATTTGACGAAGAGAAAAAAAGTCCGTGTGTGGTAAAGCCGAGGACTTTGCTGTTTCTTCTATCTTCATTACTATTATACTACAAGCTGATTTTCTGACCCATTTCAAGAGTCTGCATGCTTTTTTGTATAAATTTACATGCTTTGGATTCTGCTAAATGATTACTAAAAGAAGAGATGTACATAATATTACGGCTGCATATAAATATGACTATCATATACACCTCGTGCTGCTAGTAAAAAAACGAGTGTAGTTTATTACTACCACACATTTTCATATATAAAAGGGTTGCTATAAACTTTAACATTTTCAAGTCTGGTGTCTGGTTAACCAAGCAAAAACTGCTTTCCGAATGGAAGAATACAGAACGAGCTACAGCCCCATATAATGTATAAGAGTCCACAACCACATATGACCGTGGTCGTACACGCATTTTGTGTGGTATGTATATATCTATCTAACTTTTTGACTCTACTTCATGCTCTGCAATGACATTCTTACAAGAAGTTTCCCTCATTGATATACGATAGGATCACAGTTGTATCATGGCCATAACAGAAATGAAAACCATAGACATATAAAGTAGTGCCATTAGAGGTTTTGGTATAAGGACACAATATTGTTGTTGACTGAATGTTAAAACGGGCAGAAAACTAGCGTATTCTGTTCTAGAATAGAATAACATGGCCAATTTGGTAAAAAATATGTACAAAAGTATCGCAAACCTATGAAGACGAACCGTCTATGAAGCATTATTTTTTACTACATGTCTGCAACAGTAAATCGCTGATTCATTGCAATTTAAGAGTAAAACTGTGTCTGTCTACTCATACATAATTTTATGTGCGTTTGGCTATGTATTCATAAAAAATCAATTGTTCAATGATGGTTTTGTGTAAAGCTAAGACAAACAGCGACCGCAACATTACTTCACCGTAACTTTTCTATTCTTTCAATCATCCAGACGAAGAATAGAGATGAGCTCCTCCAATAAAAGCATCTTTTTTTGGTAGAACTATAAATCCTGCTCCTCCAAAACTAGTTCTTGTTAGCCTTCTCTACTGCTTGCTAAATGTTAACATTTGAAAAAACGATGAAGCGTTACCAACCAGTGAACACTGGTTTTTTCCGTCCAACATAAATAATGCATGTGCTCTTCGGCCATGCGTTTACGATTTATTCTAGAGATTTCACTTGAACAGGTAAGTTGTAGTCATATAAAGATTGAGTTCTAATGTCTATGACAAAGATTTTAAGTATATGTCATTTGTACTGCTGCAAAATTGGAGATTCATATGGAATAGCAAATTATGTGTGATGGCTCATGTTTTATTTAAAAACAACATTTTAAAAAGTAGCAGCAGGCAGTGTACACATGTAAGAAATCATTTTGGTGACGACCAGTTTATGATTTATGCAAATATTTCTTTTAGCCGATTCCAATGGAAGCAGTATTTAACTTTTGTTACTATGCATCGTTGTCAAAATCCTTGAAACATAATTTGGCGACATTGATGTTAGCATTTGAACCTCGTCACAAAGGAAAAAGCGCTGTTTGTCTAAGGTCTAGACTAAGACTAAACGCTTTCGAAATTACCTTCAAGCCAGGTCCAAAGATTGAAATGTTGCAACATAATTTGATTATCTATGCACACCTCATATTCATAATGATAATGATGTTCTATCGTGTTGATCAGGATCAGAGTTTGTTAGTGTGGCATTCGGCAAGCTGAAATATGAAAGAAATATCCGAAGAAAAAAGAAGTTGGAAGAAAGGTAGACGTTGTACTTTAACCTTTCATGGCTTTGGCAACGGCATAAAATTAAAAATTCAAATACATACTGAGCGTCATGCAAACGATGAACAAAATCAGTAGCAAGGTAACTTTTCTCTAGAAATGCTATTTGAATTGAAACTGTTTTTAGGAGTAGGAGAGAGTTGGA
>VICI01002107.1:0-18197 GCA_019593645.1 Akabosia matsudoensis | reverse complement strand
TTAGTGCTGCAGTTAAGTTTAAGGCAATATTTATCGAGTAGTAAATGGTAAGGAAAGCGAATACTCCGTGAAATGATAAGTAGACGGTTAATAATGTAATCAACCCGGAAGTTCTTAAAAGAGAAATATGAGATGAATCTGGATTTGGTTGGATAGCTCTCTCGGGACAACATTTCGAGATTAAAAAGATTTGTATAAGAGATGCGAGTACTGACAAGCTGCCATTTATAAACCAGGCGAACGAGGAAAAACCAGGATGGATTGATAAGGGAGGCAGCACCCTGATAAGCCCAAGATTTATTGTGGTCACGGCGAGAAAGTAAAAGGCGATTAGCTCCGAGCTAGATTTTCTGCATTTGGTTGGATTCGAGGAGAACTCGAAGATGTAAAGGGTTGATAAGAGAGTTGATAAGCTAAAGTACAGTCCCGCAAAGAACTGAACGGCTGATAAGAAGAAATCAAGGAATGGAGATGAATGCCAAGGCTCATCGGGAGAATTCTCGTTACTGTGACGCAAAGATAAGATTGTCCGAAAGCAGAGAAAATGCATTGTAACGGCGATAAACCGGAAAATGTTGGAATAAATCAATGCATGTTTTCTAGAAACAAACAAAAACCATAAAAATTGCTTTGCAAATTGTTTTTGGCTTTACACACATCGAAGCTGTAATTTCCTGCTTACAATCCAAATTTTGAAAACGGCCATGTAGTCAAGATCCCAAAAACAGTTCCAAAACATTTCCAAAGAAAATTTGACTCTGGCCAAGTAATTGTGTCCAAAACATGAATCAAGCTGTATTGCGTTTCGTTACCAATTCGCCTTCCAACAAATTCGTACTATACAATTATTAAGTAATTCATTAAAACCCGATGATATTTTTTTAATGTTATGTTAAGAAGTTTTTTGAATTGCAGAAAATACATATACCGTTTTCCATTGGCTGGCCTCTCGCACAAATTCAAACGTCGGGCTTAAAAAACTCACGTTCAGCGACAAAACCAGCACAATTAAAAAATTACGTCGGTTCGTTGATAACTTCATGGTGAAAGTTGAATGCACTTGTTTAAAACCCGGACCAATGAAAAAAAAAAAATTACAGTACGTCACGCTGGAAAAAAAGGCGCAGCAGTAAATCAACAAATGCATAGAGTGGAGTAGGATGTATATAGGTATATCCTGTATTCATTTAAAATTCTAATTTTAATTAGCACATTTACTAGTTTCTAGTCTTTTAATACGCTGCTGCATCTGCTTCATGATTAGCTTTAGCACAGAGATGATGAGAATGACCTTGACGTGGAAATCCTTCCTTGTAATTCCAGCTTTTGTTTGTCAGAAAATATTATATCATCCGCGAATGAGTTGTTGCCGTTTTGTGGCAACGAATAATTTTTACCCATTGCAAAGTCATAATGAACAACAGCAGCTTTCATTTTCAAAAAATATTCTTACATGCTTTTTTCTTTTCCGTCTAGCCATGCTTCCTTCAAATTCCTTTTTATATTCAAAACTTGCAGGATCTCATTATATATCTACATTCTCCGCTGGATTTTCTTGTCTCCAGTCGAGAAGCAGTTTTCCGCCCCTTGCGATCACGAGAGTTCCTCCATTTTGGCGTCCATCGCCATTCTTGTCGTACTCAATCTTTTCCTTCCGGTTCCTTCCAAAGGGCGGTGAAAGCTGGCTTTGTGAATAGTGTTAAAAGCATGCCAACAGTGTTGTATTTTTTATAGCCAATGTCTTGATACGTTGATCTATTGGGGTCAATGTAGACATCCCCGGAGAAGAACTCTCCCTGTAAAAACTCCTGCCATCCTGTAAATTCCAAGCCGACTGCAATACAAACCACGCCATGGGCTTTAAGCAAGGATGTAACGGAGGAAAGCTCCAGTACTCCTTGCCGACAAAATAGTCAGCCAAATCGCCGGAGGAACGTTATTACAATGGTCTGCCCTTCCCATAAGGATTCCAGAACTACTTCCTAAATAAAATAGCATTAATTAGTTAAGCTTTCAAGGGTTCAACGAGTGATGAAATTTATTTCTTTATAATTCCCGCTATGCTAAAAAAACTTGAATGTTTTCATGTACTAAACCTCCATGGACGGAACTTTTATGATTATGTTTCTCCCGATTGTTTTTAAGTCCAGAGACATGATGAGGCGTGACTAGTTGCCAATGTTAGCTCCAGTTTCAACTATTGCAAATATTTCTTGGAGAAGCTTGTAAGTTACAATTGTGAACGGTTATGATTTTGTCCGACGATGAATTTATTTACTGGGCCCGTTTTTATATGCAAAAAAATCAATTTTATTTTGTTTTACGCGTGGGCATATACATGCATATAGACGTAATAGACGTAGCATTTGCTCACATAATTTATAGATATGACCCTAATCTGGAATCTCAGGGAGAAAAAGTAGAATATTATGGACAGCCTACTTAATTATTTATAGAATTGTAAGTGTTATGTGAGGGCAGGTGATAAAATATCAAAATTACTTAATATTGACGTTTCCTTTTTGTCGGTAACAAAATAAAAATGTGAGCAAAATATTATTTCAGTTCAAGTAGCAAAAATGAAGATAAAAATGCTGCCAAAGTTTACAAAGCTGACAAAAAAAAGAATAATACTATCACCGTTAATCTAGTTGAACAGAATTGTTAGCTAATTTTATTTTTGACATGTCAAACGGTTGGCCTTTAAATGGGGATCCTTCAGCGTCCCAAGCTTTCTTCATAATTTCCTCCATTTTCATTTCGTCGCTGGTTTTACCGCCTTGGAGCTTTTGAGTTTGGTTCCAAATGAGTTCTTGAAGTTTCGCTTGGTCTTGGTCGGGGAGGTCTTCCATGGGTCTGCTCGCATCGATTTTGGTACGGTCAATGGGCTCCTCTCCTTCGAACATGTGGTCCCACCACATTTCCCGAGCTTTTTGTAAACTTATGAAGATGGACTCGCCGGGATACAGGCTCCAGTAGGATTCGTCTTTTACTATGGAGTGGGGAAGGATCCAGTCTGTTGTTGTTACTTGATTGGAGGCGTCCGTTGTGTCGACTCGGATTTTGTTCATCTGAATGTCCACCTTGATTTGGCGTTTGGTTTTGATAGACTTATCTACCGATAGATATACGTCAATGTCTTTGATTGACTGAGACCATGAGTATTTGTCTGTTTTACGACCGTTGTAACTGTCGCTTAAACTGGTGGAGGGTGAATTCGTAACAGGTTTGTTTGGAGGAGGTTCTTTTGACGGTTTCACTGGCTCTGGAGGTTTTAAGACTGGAGAGGGCTGCTTAACATCGGTGGTACAGATTTCTTCATGGCCAACGGGAATATCTTCAGGTTTTACTACTTTTGCTTGAGGAGGAGATGAGGTGGAGTGTGACTTCAGCCTGGAATACTCTTCCCATTTCTTGAATTTTGAAATGACAAGTTTAGCAGCTACTCCAGGGGGGAATCCAATTTTACCCCCTTCGGGCGGGCTTTCCACAAAGAAATCAGACCTATAACAGCAATAAAACACGATTTCCTAAGTATGTCATACCAAACACTTTACAATATTCCACATGATGTCAACAACTTACCTTCTGGCCAAAAAACTGAAAAAATCGTCCACAAATGCTTCAATATTTTGTCCTGTGTTTTGAAGCACGGCTTCAAAGGCCTTGTCGTTAATATAATCAACCATGTCAGCAATTACTACTATGCAATTTTTACTGGGTCTGCTTCTGCTTCAAAATTTTGACCACTTCACGTCTTCACGAGATCCATGCCATGCACATACCTAGGAAAAACAGAGAATGGGTACCGACTTAGCAAGCGCGGTGATTGCTCAGCTGATCTTTTCTTTCTCTTCAAAACACAGTGAAACAAAGCAGCTGTAGGGTAGGTCGGCTCGTTAAACCGTCAAATATCTTCTATATTAATTAGTCGTAAAAGAAACCTTTAAAAATTGACATGGACCAGCAAACAGAAGTAAACGAAGTTGTCGACTTGGTCCACTCCTTGGTTTTGCAAAGCAGGTAAATTGTATTTTGTACAAAACTTATATCGGCGTTGAAGTGTTGAAGAGTTCTTGCTCTAACTTTCTCCAAACAACTTTCACTAGGCCACCGCCATCCTCTGGATTTGATGACATTTCCACCACTTCTCGTCTAAAAATCAAATCAGTCCCGAGCTCTCCATGTAATTTATCAAGGGCGAACACAATTCCAGTCCGGAAAAAAGTAGAAATCAAAAGTGCTCCACTAAAACCTCCAGACATAACAAACTCATCATTATTTCCCTCCGTAGAGGAGACATCGACTCCTCCACCACGCCGAATCCAACTAAAGCCCACAACTCCATCCAGTGATGCTATTTCCCCATCTAATTTATCAGACAAATTAAAAACTTTAGAAGCCAAGTTAACCCAACCAAGACGGGCATCACTTCCAGTCTCTGACGAAATCGTACCTGCCGCAACTGTAACTCCCTCCAGGAAGACTCCTCGCTCTGCCAAACTGTTCAACGAACTTTCCTCCGAACGCCGACTCCAACTGGACAAGCTTGCGGCCAAGTACTCATCTTCAATAGACGCCAACAATTGTCGAAATATCCTCGACGAAATGGAGTTTCTCTTTCAACTGTTCAACACATCGTCGATAACCTCACAAAGACCAGATGGAGGCATACCCCTCCTCTCTTCGGCTGCAGAACAAGCTTATTTCGCAATTAAAGTTGTTATCAGTCAGCTAGACAGCTTATTCATATCCCTGCCTCCATTTATTCTCCAATTAATTATCGACAACTATCCCCATAAAATTCCCAAGCCTGTTCGGAAACACATCGAAGACTGGCTTGAAAAACGGTCCGGGTCAATTCGTCCCCCAATCATATCCCCCGGCTTGCCTAGCGATCCATTTAAAACAGTAACATTCCGAAGTGAAACCGATGGAAGGTCAAACTTTCTCCAGCAGCAAGACTTCCACGCGTTTTGCAAGCAACGGGACCTCTTTTACTCGATCAGGGAAACTTGGACCATGAACCCTACGCCAACACCAGTTATTTTTGATAGGCGGCAAGCTAGGATGAGCTTCCCTCCTCCTGCCCCAGGAGGAAATACAGGGCAAACTTTGCAGTTTAAAGTTCAGTCGCTATTCCAGATGAACAGCTCGCCAACAAACTTGTTCCACATGGCGAGTCTTTTTGTCAGCCATTATATTCTGGAGCAGAGGGCACTGGAAGTGGGTGGCCTTCCAAAAGACGACCACATGAAGGAATTTTTCCATAAGTAACCCTGAAAAGCTTCTCCAGTTGAATTCCAGATTTGCTGGGTCTGAGCAAGCCTCGGAAACGGAGAATGTAGCTCCAATGGCCTTCCAGAAACAGTTTTTACTTGCTGCAAGTCCAAAATTCGTGGTCCACTTGGTCGACAGACTCGTCCTGGACATTCTTGAAAAAGAACGCAGTGAGGAAACTCTGACAGGAGGACCTGAGCTTATTTGTAGGCAAATCAAAGATACGGTCTATCTGGCAAGGTTGTTGGGGTTTGCAAATTTTTTGGGATATTTACCTGACGAAACAAAGGTGAGCTCGGGTGCAACGATAAATAGCATTGAAAGGGAGATGGTGCTTCAGGAGCAAGTTAAAGTCAGAAAGTATCACCGGCCGCCGTTAGATTTGGAGGGGTTGTTAGAGGAAGCTAAGGATAAAGGAAGGATAACGGGGACAATTTTGTGGGTCGTTGAGTTTTTATTGCAATGCGATCCAATAACGTTACAACTGCCAGGATACCAGAAGGTGCTCCAGAGTCTGGTTGGGATTTATAAAAGTTGTAAAGTGGGAGGGGTCTTAGGAGGAGTTATTACAGATGGGAACAGGAATCTAATAAGATTCCAGCTGGGAGTGCTGTTTTCAGCAAAGATATTCCCAGATAAGGTATTCATGTTGGTGAAAAGTATACAAGATACTACAAAGGTTGGAGATGGAGGAGAGGGAGGTAAAGGTGTTGACGCAGAGGATTTAGTTGCAACATCACTTGTCGAGTTTTTCTTTCAAGAAACGTTCAAAAGATTTAGGAGAACGTTGAGCTGGGGAAAGTTGGAAGTGTCACATCCTGCAATTACAGGTATTTAAGGTTGCAGCTTTTTTTAAAGCACTTCATTTATTTTCTGATTCTAACCGTTGTTTCTTCTATTCTTTAAATTTTACAGGCGAGTTTCGTCATATTCGTCCCATACCTGCATCTGGACCACAGGATACCAAGAAAGTTACCGTTTTGACAACGCTTACAAAAGAGAAGCAGCTTCAGACACAAATGGAGTCGACGTTTTTCGAGCAATATCCTCCAGTGGTGAAGCGAAGTGTGGATTTTGTTGCAGAGAGGATGGCAGCTAATTTTATGACTGTGGCGAAGATGGAACTGTTTCCGAACTTTCGGACTGTTCTTCAAAATCAGGGACTAAGTGGAGTCCGAGCTGCCGAGAAATGTAGAGCCAGGTTGATGGAAGACATGAATAAGTACCTGACTGAAAGATGTTCAGTTGCTGTAAAACTATTTCTGGATCCAAATGTGACACCTGGAGTGCTTGCTATCTGCCAGAAAATTGCAACGAGAAAAGGAAAAGAAACGGGAGGAGAATGGATTAAAAACTTTATAAGTCCTGCAATGTTTCCCGATATAGTTCCAGCATTATCTGAAGAAGCCAGTTTGGCTTCTGCTATACCACAAGTAAAACCACCTCCACCAGAAGACCCACCATTTGAAGTATTAATCCTCATTCATCGGACACTCCGCAAACTACACTCATCGAAACGCGTCGATCCTCAATATATCGATAAAATTCTAACTTGCCCGAGTCTCTCGCAGTCGCCATACATTCTAAATCCCCTCATTGATTGGGGACTTGCAGTGATCACGTTCCAACCGAGTTGCCTCAATACACTTCGTATTCGCCAGCTGGTTTCTCTTTGGAAATCCCTGTGGACAACAACTTCCTCCTCCAAAATCCTCAATCCCAGGAATCTGATACTCCTTTCCAAATCTCCCAATTCAAGAGACAGCTGGATAAATCTTGGGAATGTTTACTCAACAACTTATCAGTGAGAATTTGATAAGCCCTTCTGATCTGGAACGGCAGTGCATGACTCTTCTACGAGAGGACTGGCCAGATCCAGTTCACAAAAGGATTTCTGAGTTTTTAACGATAGTTTTGGAGTCGTTCCATGAAAGAAGAGAGTATCAAGGGAGCGATAGCGCCCAAGTTCTCGACTGGATGGCATGGCTTTGTAGTGGACAACCTGATCAAGACTGAACCTATAACTTATAACTATTACTTATATTATGAGCTTTTACAATATTTTGGATTATGAAAATTGACATACTTTTAAAGTTTAAAAGAAGGAATAAAAATATTTCCAACTTTTCGTTTCAAAACAAAATCTTACACTTTATTTTTTTCTTTTGCTTGTTTTGTCGAACAGTTAATGTGTTTTTTATCTATATTTCTTGTACACTTGACTCATTTAAATTGCACGTTCCGAACCCATTTCCGTCTTCGTATTTTTAGTCTGTTTTCCGAGCTTGGCATATTTAGAAATCCTTGTCTCGTTACAATTTTTTTCGAACAGTCGCGTCTTACAAACTAAACCTTTTTCTTATCTATCAAACAAAGCATATTTTTTAAATATAAAACATAAACTAAATAAATTAAATTATTTGGTTGTTTAAAAAATGTCTTTTGAAAGGCTATATGTATATAATTTATAAATGCACTATTTAAATAACATTTTTGAAGAGTTAACAATTGAAATCTAGAAATAAAGTCGATTCGATATTTGACTGATTGACTGAATAAAACATGGGATGATATATTTTTTGATTCATTTTGTGTGGTGCAGTAATAAAGCCCCGGGAGAAGCACATCGTGAAAAAGTCGTGATGGGTTAGCATGTAGAGGTATTATTTGCCCACATCTTGGAACCGAGTTGCATTTGCGTTAACTGTGTTGGCGGTTGAGGGGCTGGTTGGCGTTTTATGGAATGAGCTGCTGACAAAGAGAAACACACACAAATAAGGATCAAGAAAACCTTTAGCGATAACAGATAAGTTCAAAGTCTACTGTATTTGATTACCGTTTTTGCTAGGGTAAGTTTTAAGGATTCCCATGAAGACACCAGGCTGGGGAAGCTCTTCAAGGGAGGGGAATAGATGACCATAGCGCGATTCAAGGTCTACTCCTAAAAATAACCAGGAATATATATGGGTGAAGAATTTCGCTTTATAATCAATAGAAATCATGCGAAGTGTTCGAATACCTGTGTAGGTTGAAGGTGATGATGATCCTGAGCCGCTACTGGCTGAGGTCATTGACGTAGCCGAGTTGACACTGCGCATCGACGAGTTTCTGGTAGGAGGAGGTGGCGGTGGGCCGCCAAGGGGAACGGGAGGAAGAGGGCCGAGGGATCCGTTTACGCGAACTTGGGGAGGTGTCGGTGCAGGGCTCACACGATGCCGCGGTGGTGGTGGCGCAGATGAAGGAGGTGGTGGAGGAGGAACAGTAGGAGGGGCTTTATTAGGAGGTGGGGGAGGTCTTGCCGATGGTGGGCGTAAAGGTGACATTCTTACTCTAGTCACTCCATTCTGGAAATAAACATTAATAGGAAATTAGACTAAACTGCCAGCAAGGAACTAATTTGCGCATGATTTACTATCTTACCGCTATAATTCTGGGCGGAGGAGGCGGTTGTCCAGCAGCTGCAGCTGCAAACTCTCTTCCAGCCGACCTCCCCATAGTTCTCCATTCAATACTGGCCGAGTTGGGCGTTCCAGGTGACGCCGTTCTTGCCATTCTCATACTTTGCGCTCTATTCACACTCGTACCCCCAGCTGACGTGGGCGTCTCAACTTCTCCAGAATCTTGAATATCTCCTGCAGGCATTGGAGGAGGTGGTGGAATAAAAAGACTAGGCAACTTTGGAGGCGGATTTGGCTTAGAACTCTTCAACCCTCCATTAATTCCTGGCGGTTTTGGGGCAACACTAGGTTTCCCATAACTTCTCCTTTCGCCCCCTCCTCCTCCTCCTCCACTGTCCATAGACGGTTTCATGTTCTGCGGAGGAGGTGGTGGTGGTGCTGGCTTATTACTCATATTTAAAGATTGTGTACTACTATATGACGTCGTTGTCGACTCTTGATAACTACTATAACTCTCTTGACTTTTATTTAAAGACGAGGCACTAGTTGAAAATCCTTTTCCACGTAGTCCCGAGCTTCCAACTGGTTTCAGTTTGGGCATACCACCCGCAAACAAATCGCCTAAACCAGGAGGACCTCCTCCTCCACCTGGCACAGGAGGTCTTGAAAATCCTCCTCCACTTCCTGAACTCCCTCCCGGCGGTGATCTTCCATTACTCTTATTTGCTACAGAAAAAAATCACACAAAACACACCCCAAATTAGTATCACAAACTCTCTCTACTCCACACCCGCACACGTATATATACCCTCAATATTCAATAACCTCTACCTCCAAACCCATCACACTCCCCCCACTCAATCTCTTTCTCTGTAAAATACCTAAACCTTAATAATTTGACAGTGCCCATACTATTTTTTCCTAAGCTGCACTGTTCGAAAGAAACAACAACCTCCATGCATGCAACTAGGCCATCGTTTGAACCATCTTGTTTCAAAGCCACACGTCATCCTCATATCATTCGACCACCCAAATAAGCAGTGCTGCTCATCAACCTTGAAACGCTTTTTTTCTGAAGCAGTTTGGACTACTTCCAACACCAAGTCTACAACTTGTATGTCTAGCTTCTAGCATCAAATTTGTAAGGATAACTTGACTTTTCAACAAGGCGTAAAGGAAACAATTAAAAATATAAAAAGCAGCATCTTACCACCACTCCCTGCAACAGAAGGTGCACTCCTATCGTTCGTAACTGCTTTTTTTAACTTGGTCCCTTGTCGAATTGACTGCAATAAAAGATTCCTTCCGTTTGGGTCCGAGCTGGCTGCACTAGCTCCTCCTCCGCCTCCAAATTGTGGAAGGGCTGGAGGTGGTGGTGGTCCAGGAGGGGGTGGTGGAATCGGCATTTTGAATTATATTTTTCAATCACAGTTTTTTGTTGTTTTTTTTTGTAATCACACAGGAAAAAAATTAGCTTTTCAATTGAAAACTAAAAGAGTTATTTAAACTACTCGAGGGATGAGGTGTTTCTCAGCTTATCTGAGTCTGATAAAATGAATAGCACTATTTTAAGGCTGATGACGAAATCAGGTAATTATCAGGCTGTTCTTTATCTCTTAATGATGACAAGCAAGGTAGCTTATCCACTGATAAGGCTGGTAAATCCATTGTAGTAGTAAAAATATTTTACAACATAAATCACACATGCACTATGGGATATTATATTTCGATTGTGAAAAAAAATATCAGATTCTTTTTATCCTGGATAAGCTCATTTGAATTGTTACAAAACAAAAATTGACAGAGAGAAAACTAGGATTAAACATAATTTTAATTTTTTCTACATCCTATCATAAAACCTTGTCCGACTGTTCCATCTCTTGAAGCTTGTTGAGCATTAACTTGGTAAAAATAATTATCAAAATGATCTGCACACTAAAGCAAGAGACCAACTGACGAAAACACTTTCCACGGAGGAACGACTGAACTGTCATTGTTTAGTTTTGGTTCAACTTAGAGTTTTTGTTAAATAAAATACAAGATAGGTTGCGGTTTGTTCTAATACACTAGGTTATCCATTTTTCTGCACTGTAAAAAACAAAAAAGACAAAAAAATAAAATATATAACAAAATAAATCGATAAGCCTACACAATAAGAAACTGTATACGTTAGTACATATTAAAGACCACTACATCGATCTGATAAATCAATACAATAAAATTTCCGTGTCAAATCAAATCAAGACACAAGGACAAAAGTGAAGAGGTCTTGTTTCTATCAGGAAAAGCGTTTTTATACGGCTTCTCGAACAAAAGACTCCATAGACGGGAAGCAAGACTACGGGAGGTGGTTTTTTATACTTTTTATGTGCGTGCACTCCAAAAATAAACAAAAAAAAGCAATGCTGGAGGTTATCAAACCAAACAAAATCCACAATCTAATTTACACGGGTAGGAGAAAAAAAGAAGTTATTTTTGGAAGCGATAATACAAAGCTTATCTTTCGCACTGAGTAATTAATATACGACAACTCATTAGGTTTTCTTACTTAAAAATATGTTTTACATCCGACTTACCCAAGTGGTATAGATTTCCAACTAGAAAACTATTGTTGACGCAAACCAAGAATGTTGCAAATACTCAGAAGATGACACATAGTTTGAAACTGTGATGTATCCATTACAAAAGTCCTTTAGTAATCTGTTTCCACTCAAGATTTCCAGACTTAATCACAATCCTTGGAAAAAAAATACTTTCTTGTTTTTTTTCTTCTATTCGTTCTACGTTTGATAAAAATGACGTCACGTTACCATCATTGGCTAGCAGAAGAGACCAAACCACACTCACACATACTAGTCCAACTATCAAACATAAAAAAATAATAATTTGTCCCTTTTTTGTCCATAAAACTTGTAATTTGGTCACCACCAACACACTTCATATAACATTCTCTATTTTGTCCGTCACACCCACATCTATTCAACTAGTAACTCTGTAATTAGCAGTGAATGGACAATACAATAAAAAATAGTAGTAGCAATTTTAACTCCATTCAAAAAGATTTTAAAACATTTTTACTCTTTTCCTAACCCTTTTCCTTAAAAGATAACAGAGCAAAAAATAAAACTTACGTCCACTCGCGATATGAGAACTTATCCTTTTTTATAATATGCTAATGGCTATAATTAATTAACATTTTTTAATACAAGAGAAGCAACATAAAAAACAGTAGACAGGAGTGTAGTAGTTTATTTTATGGGACGTGACAACACATGACGAGCACCTGAGAATATCAAAAAAAAACTACCAAGGGTCTTGATGTAGTAAAGTCTTGAATTGATAAGTCAAACGAGACGACACCTGTATTCTGTACATGTTTCAAAAAAACCGCAGCACTAGAAGGTATTTAGATGCATCTTCACTTGAATGTTGTTTTGTGCAAAAAAAAAAGAAGAAGGAAAAAAAACTTTTTTAAAACTTTTATTTCAAGACCAGACACTACTTTACTGCAAGTTAAGTCAGTAGTGCTTTAGTAGCAGTACATTGCGAAAAAAAATTGTTATTTTGTAGAATGGTATGAGTAGAAAAAGAGGCAGACAAAAATGGCAATAGTAAAAGGTAGCGGTGGCGGTGGTGGTGGTACTCGCGTTTTTTTATGCGTGGAGGTTGAGGTTGACTCACTATATAAAAAAATATATCTTTGTAGGATGCGACGAAAAATCTGGCAAACCACCTGAGTTCGAGTCAAAAGACGACAAGAGAAAAAAAATATGCATGTGTTTCTCTCATTTTTTTTCTAGTACGGAAAACAGCATTCGAGTAGGTAGAAAGTGATGGATAAAAAGGTATTGCACTTGAAATTCTCGGAGAATTTTGAATTTCGAGCGGAGAGAAAATTTCTTAAAAATGAGAAAATCTTTTGATTTCCAAACTCGAATCAAATCAAGAAATTGGACAGACGTACAGACGAATAGTTAGGATACATTAAGTTTTGAAAAAGAAAATAAAATATTGTATGAAAAAAAGCAAGAAAACAAATTAATGCTAGTCAGTGTGACGTTTTATCACGAATAGAGCTTGAGAGTTGTATTGCGTGTTTTTTTTTTCTTCTTTATCCTTTTTGCTGAAGAGGAAGAAGCGTATGAAAATAAAGAATAGCATGACAAGGATTTTCATTCAAAAAATCTGTTTGCTTTGCTTATTTCTTTTCTGATTAAAAGTCAAGGCACGACTGTGTTAAAGCTTCAAAGAAGAACAAAGTTGCTAAACTGACGACGGGATACAAAAGCTTGTTTAGAAAGAAAGGATTGAATGAATGGTCTATCAAAAGGCTTATCTATTTTGCAGTATGAAAAGAGCTTTGTTTTTTTGAGGATTTTCTATATAGTTTTTTAATATTTTTTTTGGTTTGGGGTTTTTACAAGAAAATTCATAGGTTTGCTAATTAGGAAGGGTTCTAAATGGAAAAAGATTTTGAAAGAATGAGAAACGACTGGAAAATTGAGTCTGGACGAGGAAAAGAAAAAAATAATTGAATTAAAATAAAGATAACTAGTTGGTATTTTCAATGCTGGGAGTGGATTTCACGTTTTCGTCGTCGTCGGCTTCATCCCCACCGTCGTTTCCGGTATCGTCGATGACTGAAGTGGCTTGCATTTCGGAGTTGGTATCGCTTCGTTTCGTTTCCAGATCCGGCTCGTCGTCAACGACGAGGACTTCATCGTCAGCAAGCTGAGTTACTTGTTCGGAGTTAGACTCTTCTTCAGTGGCTGGGCGAGTTGGAGGGAATGCGGGAGGGAAGAAGGCGTCAGCATCAGGATTTAAAAGACTAGAAGAATCTGAAAAAGTAATCAGAAATGGTCACGTTGATTGTGAACTTTTCAATTGAAGCATGACGAAAAAAACTTACCAAAAACTACACAATCGTCTGCTGCATTGGAAGCGGATGCAGTTCCTGGTTGACTAGCTTGCTGATGACCACCAGTGGGATGATGATGAACAACGGGGGCTTGCTGCTGGCTATGCATGGCGAATTGAGGATGGTGTGAGAAAGGATGGTGGTGATACTGAGGAAAAGTCTGGGGTCCTTGCTGGGGATGCTGAATAATGACCTGATGAGTAGCAGTGGGCGGCTGTTGCATAAATGGATTAGGAATGGTGCACGGCGTAATGTTGTACGGTAATCCAGGGGTGATCATTCCGGAGCCGATAATTTGCGTGTACACCATAGGAGAAATGACGCCTGGAAATGATAACATTCGCTAATAACTACTGAGCATTAACATCATGGTAAAGAACAAAAGAACTGTGATTCATACTTGATGGATTGATCCCAAACGGAATGTGACAAAGTGCCAGACTTCCAAGCATCGGTTGCGAATTTGGATGATATCCGTAAAAGCCTAACGTTTGTGGTGGTGCTTGGATTTGAGTCGGAGCAGGACCCGGAAAAGGTGTCAATAGAGGAGCTGCTTGAGACGGCGGAGGAATCGGAGTAAAATGTGCTCCAGCAGTTGCATCTTGACTCGGCTGCGCGGAAACGTTAACAATATCTACACCAGTTTGTCCGGTCGCTGGAGGAGTTTGCTGAAGATTCGGAACATGGTCTAAAAGAGGCTGAACCGCTGATTGCTGGGGAACATGACGGTGGTGATTGTAATGATGATTGTCTCCTCGTTGTCTGTATTCACTGCCTCTCCCAAACTCTTTACTTTGATACTGATGATAACCTCCTTCAGCAGACGCCATGTTCAAGCCTACTTGACCTGACCGTCCTGAGCTTCCGTGAGAGTCAGTCGGAGAGTGAGCTTGATTCTGCTCGACGTATTCCGCATTTCGTGAATGATACCCACCATTGTGAATCCCATCACCGGCTGCACCGCTACCTTGTCGACGTGGCTGATAACCTCCTTGATAAGATCGTCCTCCACCACCTTCTGCACCCCGACTATTTCCGTAATAGCTCCCCAAATTCTTCGGGCGCCGCCGTTGAGAAGGCCCAGTTGACATGACAGCACTAGTCATGTACCTCGTCGACAAACCATCACTTCCGCCAGCTCCATTCAACGCCATTCTTCGTTAATTTTTTAAAAGTAATTAATTTAACTGCTTTTAACAGTGAATAACAACACACCGCAACAAAATGCGCACTAACAGCGGGCACTACTTATTTAATTGTGAAAACTAAAAAAATGCACAGCATTGTTTACGGCGGATAAATAAACCAAGTTGCATGGCAACGTTCGCTTAGCGCAACTCAAATGCTTTAATGACTCTGTAAATGCACGTGACATACACATTTTAATATTTTTATAGTCTTTTGTTACGTGTTTCTCAGAACAATTATGTCATTTTGACGTTTTTATTGGATTACAAATTAGAATAATGATAGTAGCAACGTTTACTCGACGAGCATGGCCTTTCCAACACTGTCCGCGGTCTCTTGACCGACGAGCGCAGCGGCAATAGCCAATGAAAATTCTAAAGATGTTCCAGGTCCTCGGCTTGTAATCAGATTACCGTCGATAACGACTCGATCTTGCTTGTAGGTGTATTTCGAAGCCTCCTCCATTTTAGCTTGCATTGCAGGATAAGATGTTACCGACCGGCCGGTGCAGATTCCATGCTTATGAAGAGCCGTAGGGGCAGCGCAAATGGCGGCGATGAGGCGGCCGGAGGCTTCTTGCTCGCGGAGAAGAGCTCCAACTTCTTCAGACTGAAAATTTAAATAGAAATTTGTAAATGAACAAGTTTTCACACAATAGGTTGAGTATTTTGGAAACAACTTGCATTGACAAACGCTTCAGATCCTTTGCCTCCTCCAGGTAAAATGACAGCGTCAAAAGGTGCCCCTGACAGGGCATCTTGCAGTGATTTCTCTGCAACGACTAGCACATTTCTGGACAACGCTAAAGGACCAGCTCCAGTCAGTCCAGCGACGGTGACATCAATCTGGACAAGATGCAAATGACAATAGTTAAGAGCTCAAATGTTAAACATTCTTTATTTTTGAAGTGCTCACCCCTGCACGTCGAAGAGTATCGATCGGAGTGACAGCTTCAATCTCCTCAGATCCTTCTGCGATTATGACCAACGCAGTCTTGCCCATTTTGAGATGACTGGTTCCAAAGTGCCGGCAATGGCTTTGCAGAAAGGCTTCACAAAAGGAATGCAATATTGTAGTATCGGTAAATCTTAACTGTAGCTTGCTTTATGTTGTATGATTTATATATTCAATTCACAATCTATTAACGTACTTTGTAGGAAACGTCCCTTGAGCAATCCCTGTACGGCTGAAAAGACCACTGGCATTGCGGACTTCGTATGAGAGAGGCATATAGGTGACGTCGTACATGTGTGCTTGTCAGCTGACTTGCTTGTGCAACCTCCAGTTCCAGTGTCCAAGTGCGGAGAAGGAAAAAAAAAACTTTCCAACCCGAAATCATTCTTTCTTTCCAAAGCGTCGCGACGTATTAACAGGTACTGCCACAGCTTTGTTTGCCTTATTCAGCCAGTTGTATTTTACTGCTGCTTTTTTTTACATTGTAGTTGACATCAATGACATCTCTTCTCCAGCGAAGAAGTGTTATCGGCTTGACAAGTGCGTTTGTTGGATTATCTGCTTATTTGTCATTGTCTGGTCTACCTGCCTCACTAATTGTCACCAGACCACAGTCAACAATGTCAATCGACCTGGAAAAACTTGGCAAGAATGTCATTAAAAAAGTCCCCTCCATGGAAGAGGTCCCTCTTTCGTCACTCTGGGAGGAGAACAGTGTTGTCATCACAATGCTCCGCCGTTTCGGATGCATATTTTGCCGTCAAGGTGCCAAGGAGCTATCATCGATTACCTCCGTGCTCGAAGCCCATGGCGTCAAAAACTGTGGCATAGGATTGGAGGAGTTTGGTCTGGAAGATTTCCTCAAAGGAGAGTATTTTAATGGTGACCTGTACCTGGACACTGAGAAGAAAATCTACCAAGATATTGGCTACAAGCGCTATTCAATGTTAGGCTCCTTCATGACAATTTTTCAGAAAAAGTCGAGGGAGCAAGTGGCCAAGAACAAGGCAGGGGACAACCTTCCGTACGACTTGAAGGGGGATGTGTATCAAAACGGAGGCACGCTGGTTGTCGGTAAAGGAGGCAAACTTCTCCTGGACTGGCGACAAGAAAATCCAGCTGACGAAGTTAATATTCAAGAGGTTTTGAAAGTGTTAAATATTTCACAAAAGCAAGAGGGGGTTAATGGGAGTATCTAATTTTTAAAGATAAAGAAAGATAAGGATAATTTACAGGTATTCAAAAGAATAATTGTATCTTTTATTTAATGAGCATTAAGAAGATTGTGTTTTGATGCATGACTCTGGTTGAGCTAAACGGCCAAAGTCACGCACAATCTGGATGATTTGTATATGTAAAAAATGCATTGATTAGAGCACAAAAGTTGATTACTTAGAAAAGGCATTTATTGGAATACTGATGAATAAATTGTTCATACAATTAAAACATATTGGTAGATTGGTTCATATTTTTTTGTATGGAGTATCAATATGGAAATGCATATTTTTACTTGGCAAGCATAGCTTTCGCGAGCTCTTCCCCACTTTGCTGGCCTAACAAACCAGCAACGATTGCCAAAGACCACTCCAATGCTGTTCCAGGACCCCGGCTTGTGATTAAACTGCCGTCGACAACGACACGGTCTTGTTTGTAGTCGTATTTGGAACCTATTTTCATTCTGTCTTCGACAAGAGGATGAGAGGTTATCGACCGGCCGGTGTAAATTCCATACTTGAGGAAGGCTGTGGGTGCGGCGCAAATTCCAGCGATGATTCCTCCAGAAGCTTCTTGGTCACGGAGAAGGGCTCCGATTTCTTCAGACTTTAACAGGAAAATTATGAAACAATTCTAAGATATACTCTACGGAGGGGGAGGAGAACGGGGGTAATCTGATAAAAATTACATTTACGAAGACTTCAGATCCCTTGAGTCCTCCTGGTAAAATGACTGCGTCATAGGGCCCTGACGAAACAGCGTCTTGGAAGTTTTTCTCAGCAAGAATCCGTACGTTTCTCGATAAAGTTATCGGACCGATTCCAGTCAGCCCGGCGACAGTAACGTCAATCTAGTCGGATAATTTATATAGTTTTATTTGCACGTTCTCTTGTTTGCTTAGAAAATTGTCTTTTTTTGTCGTTTTACCCCGGCGCGACGAAGAGTATCGATTGGAGTAATAGTTTCCATCTCCTCCGAAGCTTCCGCTACAACGACCAGCGCAGTTTTACTCATTTCTACAAAAAGAAACAACAGCTATGTTTCAAATTCCAAGTCACAATTTAGCAGTTGGTGACAGTTAAATGACGATTAACATTTAATTAGGCATACCGACGCAAAAAGTCCGTCTCAGTCCAAAACACTCGAATGAATTATGATAAGAGATAAGATCGTAGTTTTATCATAGATAAGATAGGTTATTTACAAGTTATGTAAGATCGGGTGCTTTGATGTTTTACAAATTA
>VICI01002106.1:0-18210 GCA_019593645.1 Akabosia matsudoensis | reverse complement strand
TTATCGCAGCACACGTGACACGGACATTCGGTAATCGCTACACCTACAGACTATCAAAGCCTTTTCAGTAAGCATATACACTCTAAAGAGTTATGCTTAATAAGATGAGAGAACCCTCGTTAAACATTAACCATGCCCTGCCAGTATATTATTATGGTATAATATCAGAATCATGCGATTGAACCGACAAGTAATTCAGCAAAAGAAACCCATACATCGCATGCTTTGCTAACCACCTACAAAATCTGAACCGAAAAGTTACCCGACTTACAAACATCTACATCTTTCTTTCCCTCGCCCTAATTTTTCATTGTGCTTTCTCAAAAAAACAATTCCATGCATAATCGTCCCTATTCATAGTCCACCCGTATCTCACTCAAACCGAAATGTCAGACATGGTCATGCACATTAACTACTGCCCTCTAAAATAAACAAATTTTTGTTACTTTCATCCATATTCATAAACAATTATTTACTTGTTTACCATTTTAATCTCATCATTTTTGTTCGTTTCTGGCATAGAAGTGACGTCAATCTAGATAATCCCTCATCATGTTTGAACAGCCCTTCGAAAGAAAGAAAACACCAGAAAACAAAGTTGCTATGCAGCCAAATAAGCTACCCTCCTTTTTTATTCCGCCAGATATCTGAATTCCTTGCTTCTCTGTAGCGTAGTAAAGAACTACTCGTCTGTCCCGGGAAGAAACAGGTTTGGGAAGACTTTCGTCAGTAGCCCCGCCAGTGAGTACCTATTTTTTTGTTTGGAAAACCCAAACAAAGAATATCCACCGAATACGTTGTTGTTATTGAGCGATATGTGACACAAAGGGATTGACTCATATACCTTTCCCTGTTTTTGAGTAGCTAAGCTATGCTGTTTCCCCAGTAATTTAACGGACACTCAACTCGCCCTGAAAAAAACATACCAAACATACATTTTTAGACAGAAAGTTCTCATTTCTAAATTGTGTCTGGAATCATCAGTTGAGTGTTTGTAATAAGTGTGTTCCCTTGATTTGGCCGATAAGTATTTAAAATTTTGAAGTATTTGTGATCACAGAAGAAATTGTTTTGCATTTTAATTGGAAGAAATTGTCGTGAGGAAAAAAATCTGGTAAAAATGAGTAACGGAGCTGCAAACATTGATTTGAACATTTCTGCCTCAGGTAATTTCATGCATGCAATGATTTTCTACTTTGATTTATCAACAATATGATTTGATGCGTTGTAGTCAAGTGCTAGATTCTAAGTAAGAGTTTCAATGGTGTTTACTTCAACTTTTAATTGCAGAGGAGTCAAAGGGTGGAGTCAAGTATGAGTTGGTGTTGTCTCAACCGGTAGTTGACACTCCACCAAAGCCGTTGTCACCGTCGGCCGCTGAGAAGAAGTTGATTGTGAATGCAGAGATGATCCAGCAAAAGCTAAAGCATGCTGCTGAACGTCGACAGGTAAGATGAGCAATACAAAATGATCATTTGTATCCCATGGAAAGGTACTTTTACACGTTGCACATGTATCATGTATCTTAATTGGATTTGTTCTGTAGTCTATGGAAAGTGAGAAGTTGGCTAGTTTACAAGAGAAGTTCAAGAAGATTGATGAGGCCGCCAAATTCCGAGCTGAGGAGGAGAGCAATTTCATCAATGCCACGAAAGAGACCCTTGAGCAGAAGATGAAGGTTCATATTGACAACCGAGAGACGTACATCACTGATTTGAAAGTTAAACTGAGCAACCACGTAAGTTTATTCACGTTTACGATGAATAGCATGGCAAAATTACCGTTTTTACGTTGGAATGATGGACATGACTTCTTCTCACAGAACACGAGCCATTTGCAAGAAGTTCGGAGTAACTTGGAGTCGACTGTTACCGAATGTTCTGAGAAGCTCAAGGAGGAAGTCTTGAAAAAGCTTGAAATCGCTGAACAGAACCGCATCAAGCAAATGCAGGAGCGTTTGGAGTCATTGAAGAAACATGTAAGAAATATATTTATTAAACAGGCATATTTGGTATATGTGTTATTACTTCAACACGTAACTCATTCTTTGACACTATTTAGGAGGAGAAGGTTGAGCAAGTAAAGACTCTCAAGCGAAGCTCCAGCAACCCAGGAAGTGATAACAACAGCTCCATGAATGAGTCAAACGGTGGCAGTCCACCAGCCGCTCCAGTGGCTTCATAGATGACCAAACACGGGTGGTATTATTTTGTAGTAGTCTAGCTCTGCAATTCATCGCCATCAGAAGAGAAACAATGATGACCTGTTATTAGCGCTTTCGCCACTTGATCTAAAAACAATATGTGATTCTAGCGTTTTTTGTTATTAATTTTTGTACTAGGCTCTACGAAACCAATAGACATCAATAGAAACTCTTAAGTAACTCAAGGATTAGTGACGGGAAGCAATTTTCAGTTCTGAGCACTCGATAATTCTATATTGAGTATTCACCTCCGGAAATTCTGTGGTGTAGGTACCGTAATGTTTTAAATTATAATTGGTTTCCGCGATTCTGGCAAGTCTAAACTTAAGGTGATTTTTCTTTCTAATTTACTGAAACTTATTAAGCAGATTTCGTTTTTGCAATTATTATACGCTTTGTACCCAGAAGTCTCAAAACAACTAAAAAAATTGTAAAAATAAATCATGTGATTTTGGAGCTTTTTAACGTGCCACTGCCAGAAGCCAATAATTTGATAATAACAAGTTCAGGTAGATTCCATCCAAATTCTTGTAAGTACAGTTAGTAAAAAAAGAACCAAGTATTTATAGCATAGAAAGGCGTTAGTAACGACGTTTTTAAATTATGTGTTTCATCACGCTAAACGCCCGCTTCGTGTCATCTTTCCTTGATTTCAGGTAAACTTGAAATTAATCTACATTTACAATACACAATACCATAACTTTGAAACATAACGCTTGTAATATTTTTAACTGCCTCGTTCCTAAAAAATACCTATTTGTATAATCATTCACCAATTTTTGTATCGTCAAATAGATTTTGTGCCACCTAAAGAAAAAGTTAAAAATTTTAATTGCTAGTGATATTCAGCAGAAAACTAGGATAGACGCAACATTTTGTGTTGCATGAAAAACTAATAAAAAATGTTTTGTGGCTTTGTACGTTGAAATCCTTACGGCTTAAATCCCTAAATCATTTCTGCATTTTCAACTGAAGTTAGCATAGGCAAAACCGTCGCTGGAAAAAGCACCCATGAAGTTGTACTGCTAAGCACCAGCTGCGTCCTAATCCGCTGCGAACAATGTTACAAACTGTCAAGGAAAAACGTGTGTAATCATTTTTACTCTATAAAATCATATCGCTGCGGTTATAAGGATTTTAGCATTACAAAAGCGTATGCATTTGAATCTTACATAAATGACAGCCATATGGAAAGATAAAAAAATGTAAAATTGCTACAAGACTCTATGCTAGCAACATCAAATACGATAATGCGCTTTCCTGTCAAAGAACGTGAGGGTACCAAGAATACCTAAAAGTCTAGTTGCAAAACCTCTTGTTCAAGAAAGTACTGTGCGTTCTACAAAGACATATTTTTGTGAACAATGCGAAGACGTCTTGAACAACAGGTAGGAATAGGACTGTAAGAGAAATCTGTGTGGGTGAACTGGGGCTAAGAAATAAAATTTCAAAGTGCTAGTTCTCCCCATACGTCGAGCTGATTTCTGCTCGCAGTCCAGCAGAATTTCATTTTTTTAAAGTTGCAGTTTTTAAAATATATCGAATTTAAAAAAAATGTGGACTAGAGTATGTTTACTTCTATTGGTGCTCCTACAATTAGCCCAGGGCTTGTATGAAAATGCTCCTGGAGTAGCAATGGACTATAAGGTAAGAAAAGATGACACATGGAAGTTAGTGTAATTTGATGCTGACAATCTATGTATTTTTCAAAATGTACAGGTGCACGTGGATGCTGGAAAAGAAGACTGTTACTATCAATATGTTCACCCAGGGTCGACGATGTATGTGGCGTTCCAGGTTTTACGAGGTGGCGATGGCCAGGCCGGCTTTGCTGTGAGACATCCAAATGGACAAATTGTACATCCGTATGTCTGGAAAGCACAATCTGACTACCAAGAGACGAGCTCGGCAGGCGGCTACTATGCAGTTTGCGTGGACAATCAGTTCTCACGATTTGCCTCGAAATTGGTCAATATTTATATTACCACGTTTAGGTATGATGAGTGGGAAAAATATACAAAGGAGCTCGAGGATTTGGACATTTCTGTGCAAAATTTTACAGGAATTATATCAGGTACAAGATCTCACGAAAAACTATTTGTTTCTCAAACACCAGCTTTGTTTGAGATATAACAATATTACATCTGTGCATAATTTTGTGTTTTAGGCGTAGATCAAAGGATAGGATCAGTTCTCCAGCTGCTTCATAAATCACGAGCCCATGAATCCCGGGACTCGGCCCTGATTGAAGACAATCTCGCATATGTTCAATTCTGGTCCCTGATGCAGTGTGTCGTTATCATGGCAACCTCTTCAGTCCAAGTTTATTTTGTTCGGAAGCTTTTTGACGATCGTAGTAACGGAAAAGTACGTGCATAGGAGCACTTTAGACTGCAATATTTTTTAAACTTTTGTTTGTGACTAGACTCATCTCATTAACTTCGACTATTACATTTAACGAAATACATTGTATGTATTAAAAAGTGTATTTTTTATTCTAGATCTAATTATTTTTAAATGAAAAATTGATAGAAAATTCGACATATCACGACACTTCCAAATGAAATGATGAAATATATGTAAGTTTTATGCCAATGAGAGTCAGTTTTGTCTAAAAAAAAAGGAATAAACGTAGACAAATCTTATTGTCTTATTTTTAAACAAACGTTCTGGCGAGTTACAACGATATGTATTATAATCAAATATTTGCATGACTCTTTTCAGACATGATTGTAAGGGTCCACTGCAAGTTTTCTTCCTTCTAAGGTGACGCATATACGGACGTACATTCACAGACAGAGCATTCAGAGGATTTTTATGGGATGGGATGTAATTTACATATCCATCATCGATAAGATTTGGCTAGCAAATTTGCGGAACCATAGGATTCATAGAAATTCAAAAAATCAGAAGCAAACAAACAAGCGAAACGTAAATTTAAAAAAAAAGACAAAAAAAAGGTTCTCCATTTTATGATGAAATTAGATTCTGTACGATTATAGCCATAGCCTTAGCTAAATTTAAACAAATGCTTGTGATATGCAAGTGCTTTGGTACGTCATTGTTTGCCTCCTTCCCTCCTCAATAAGCAGTTTCTGTATCTGGGGCCGCTGTGAGAACGACTACTGCGAATCCGGACGAGACAATAAAACTGGAGGATGCTTACCCAAAACCAGCGAATTAGCAATGGTTCAAGTGGTATGAGCATGGAGCATGCATCTCTTCTTCAAGATTCCTTTTACTTCAAAGCAATAAAATCTCATTTCTATCCAGGTGTTTCGACATGGGGATCGCACTCCAGTTTACATGTGGCCTAATGACCCCCACCACTGGAAGAACAGCAGTAATAGCATATCCCGAATGTTTCAAAGGGAAGGCATGCTCACAAAGGTATTCAAACAGATAGTCCTGCCCGAAATAGTTAAAATCGTAACATCATGTTTCGCCATTCAATAGCGTGGTCGGGCTCAAGCATATGAGCTAGGCGGTATACTATACAAAAGGTACAAGGACATCCTTCTTAGAGACATGTGGATACCTGAAGATATCCGCTGCCAAAGCTCGGAAGTAGCAAGGTCTATAATGACAGGAGACCTAGTGCTAGCTGGGCTATTCCACCCAGACAGGTGCAACGACAAGCATCCCGGGGGTTGTGAAATGAAATGGAGCAAAGATATAAAATATAGTCCAATCCCTAACTATGTGATTCCTAGAGATCGCGATAATGTAATTTTGCATATTAAGAAGAATTCGCGAACCTATTACTTGAAAACCGACGTTGTTTAAGTCTAAATTCGTGCAATTACCCCTCCAGAAAATTCTTTACCAAGCGGGTATGTGTAAGGCGTACGCCTACGCCTTAGAAAGTGTTTTAACCTGCCCCGCTATGATGAAATACTTGGAGTTGCACAAAAAGCTTTTCTCGGATTTGCAGAAGCACACTGGAATAGAGAAAATGGATTTTAAAACTTTGGGATTAGTTTATGACACCCTGTCCATCGAAAAGTCGTACGAGCTGAAGTTGCCCAACTGGACGGCAGCCTACTTCCCAACACCTTTGAGAGACATTCAAGTAATGGGATTCCAAGCGATGAGTGCCAATAGGTACATGATGAAACTTCATGGCGGCCCATTACTCGGCGAGATTCTGGATAATATGAAGTACCTTGTCAGGGCCAACTGCTCCAAGAGAAATCAAGAAAAACTTAAACTGAAAACGGAGCGTTTCAGGCGAATCTATTTATACTCCGGCCATGATACAACAGTTGCAGCTTTGCTGGCAACTCTTGGATTATTACATCCTCATCATCCTGGCTACACGTCTGCAGTTATTATTGAACTTCACAAGCCTCTTAACTTTACCTGTAATGCCTGCCATGTTCGGATTGAAACTAGCCATGAACGAAATGATTTCTTCATAAAAGTACAGAAACTTTTATCGTAATTGTTTGTAAAACTTGCCTCGGATTTATTCACGGTGATTGATTTGCCGCAGGTATTCTACCGTGACGGACCAAAGAGTAGCTTTGTGGAGATGTCCATTCCAGGCTGCCCATCGCCTTGTACATTAACTGCAATTACAAACATTACACAAGACCTGATGACGAACGACTGGAAGAGGGATTGTAATTCCCAATGCGGATGGTTCAGTAGGCTGGCCAATATACCTCGAAATTTTGTTACTGCGTTGCCATCCTGGACATCAAGAATGTACGAAAGGTTAAAAGGGTCCAAAAAGGAATGTGGTGGTTGTGGGTAGACTTTGACTTGAACTTGGTTTTCAATAAAAATTTGCGTGTAACATGAGTTTTGTTTTGTTTTAATAAAAAACTGTGTTCCATTTTACCCCAAAACAAGGATTGTCTTGCACAATTTCTTTCAACTGAAATTAAAGAAAGCTTATCTCATAACTCATGAGATGACCGAGTACAGAATCAAGTGGATTTACGAAAGAGTAGATTTTTGTCACCACTTGACTCAGATTTCAGTCAAAAGAAAATATGAGCTGTAGATTTCATACGTTATATAAGGTTTTGATGGAACTCTTGTTGTATTTTTATTTATTCTAAGAAAGTGGATCACACAATCCGTGAGTGGAAAAGTAGAAAATGAAAAATGATGGATAATGGTAAAGTTTATTGCTACTGCTCAGGTAGGAGATGAAAAGCAATAAAAAAAGTTTTCAAGAACAGCGCGGGTGAAAGGAGAAGAGGATTGAGTGAGGGAAAGCATTTAACTGTTCTCATCTTTCGGGCTACTTCAATGAATAGAACGAGATATGGTGTGTTGTTAATCCAGTTATGTATAAAAATGGGGGTGACCGAACGAGGAGGGACACAGTGCGACAAAGATTATCGAGAAACACGCACACTGAGATTCTATTTCGGAGAAAGCAAAAACCGTTTTGCTTTAGGAAATCAAAGAAAAATTAACAACATCATGGGAACGAAACCACGAGACATTGTTGGGGGAGGTTGCTCTATGTCGTCTATATTAGGGGTAGCACTGGTCCTGTTGGTTTTTGTGTCGGTAACGTCAGCTCAGGTAAGAGTGTCTCACATAACCCCAGCTAAATATCGGTTTGATCAACTCGCTGACTCAAGTTGTTTGTTATTTAGATAACCTTTAGCAGACAGTGGGTGAGGGGTAAGTATCCAGGGGATGATGGTGCTGGGGAAAGTCCAGAATTTCAACGTGCGGTGAAAGCGGTGCTTCCCAAACGGGTAAGTTCAACCGTACGAGTTTCTTAAGACTGTATTTTGCCAATATCAATCATTTATATTTCTTATTCCTCGTTGTAATTCCATCTTCATCATTTAATAATTTATATTTCTGCTCAAACTTTTATTTTGTCAGACGTTTACGAGATATTCTAAACCTCCATCAAGTGACTACGTACCCATTCTAGTAAATGCCCACCTGCTAGAGGAACTCTTTGATCGTTACAAAGAGCCTTCGATTCCTGGAACGTCGTCTCTATCGATGGAGAATGCGAAGAAATGAAACTGAATATTCAGCATAACAAAAACAGCCTAATTCAATAAGAAGTTTTTCTGTTGGTGATGCACACACTCACCATTTTCATTTTTCATGTTTGCCCAACAATGAGTCTACTAAAGTATACAATGAAGAAAGTGACGAAGTCGGGAAAGTAAAATGGAAGCTGGCATTGATTTCTCTGTAAAAATTATTCTAGGTAGCCACACTTTTTAAAAATTTTAAACTTCAATTCATCTGGCAAGTCTGGGTCTACATCCACAAAGTAAAGCCATATCATGTAGAACTCAAGAACTGCCTGATCAAAAATAGCTGTAGCTGTAGTAAGATTTAATGGATAACATCATATCATGTTGAATAGTAACTCTGAGGAGAAATATAATAAACGTTCCAATGGCATATTTATTCTGGAAGGCTGTCTTCAGGACAATTGTATAAAACATTGATTTTCACTTTGTCAAAGTGGCTCATTGCCGATCGCTGGCCCATTGGTGCGTTCGCTGTCTACATTCAGAAAAATGTACTTGTTACATATTGCGGATACATTAATTTCTGGTACTAATATTGCTTTAATAGATGTCATACTTTCGGGATTATTGTTTTCAGTCCATATTTTTTTGAAAATGCTTCTCCCGAGTAGTGCATGATACTGCTGTAGTCGTATGGGAGGGGATGCTCCTTCCAAAACTTGGTTGAGTATTTTTCAAAGTTGATTTTGCTCTGGGGGCTCTTTAAATTTTCCCATTTCACAGCTACAAAACCATCACGGTCTGGTCTAACAGTCATAAATTATAATACAACAACAAGGACGCCTCAGTATATCGAAACTGAAGAGAAAGAGGAGGAATCATCGAGGTTATTTTTGACTAACCTCGACTGCTCATGGTACAAACCCAACGCATGCATTAGTTCATGGACTACCGTGCCATGTCGCATACATGAAGGACTCATTTGAACCTCTTGACGACCTCCTATTTTACCCACTTTCGAACTACATCGAACATCCTCAGATGGCACAAAATAGAGGAAGTCCTTATCAAGGGGTTCCTTGTTAACAAATTGTATACATGTGTTTCCCATTATTTCCTGTATTGCTTCGTAAATTTTGTCTTTGTCTGCCGCATCTAGATTGAATATTTATCAGTTTTAACCTTTTAATTTAGGGAATAATAATTTTTAAAGACCAAGTTGTACATTACTATATTTTTCGGAAATAACAAATGGAACCTTTCCATCCTTCCATGTTTTGACTGCTACCACTCGCCCGGTGAAAAGTATATCCGTTTGCATAGATCTCATCTCCCCTCGAGTTAAGTCTATGTCTCCCTCAAATGTTTTTCGGGGTGTTGTCTTTCCCATTGCTGGGAACTGGGGTATTAGGAGAATACTCAAAAACAATCCAACTCTCAACATTGTAACCTCTATGATCTATTGACTGACAAGTGACGACACATTAAAAATGCAATATTAATCAAATGAGTCAAAGCTAGATCACGGTAATTTGCAAAAAAATGTGGCAGGAAACTGAAACCACACACACTCACAGCCATACTATGTACGAGGAAAAATAAGCGTATTTGTATCAATATTTTGTAGATATAATATTTACTATCTAGGCGAGTGAAACTCTGTATTTTGTATTTAGACAAAAACTGCGTGTTAGCTTGGTCAGTCAGCAGAGTCAACCACTTATCTCAAACAAATATCAGCATTGTCTTGAAAGCGAAAAAACTTGGAATTCCCAGTGTTCGCACTCGATTGCATGTCAAATCTCAATTAAGATAACTTTGTGAGACGATGATAATCATTTCCTGACCGAAATTGTATCTATTGAGCTTTATTCCTAAAAACTCCGCTTGTATCTGTGAAAAAGTCGCGTATAAAAGCTCTGGATCAAATGCATTAAACGCCAACACATTATTGCATCACGAACATTTTGGTTCTCTACCGCATATCATCTTTTAAAAATTTTCGCACTTGTTATTGAACAGTGGTCCAACATGTTGCTCCATTTTTTCTTTCTCGTTCCTTTGACTGGGTTGCTTCTTGTCGTCCTCATTTTGATACCTCGGTTCAAGCGAAAAGTGGGCTTTTGGAAGATACGCGGCATTCCAGAAATAGATACTACTTCAGTTGCGTCAGAGCTGGACATTCTATTAGGCCGGAAGGACATCACAGAGCGAGATGATTATCTCTACAAAGTTATGGAAGCCGAAGGTTTATCATTTTGCGGAGTAAACGAACACCCAATCCCGATCATCCTTTTGAGAGATGTCTCCTTGATTAAAAAGGTTTTGATAAAAGACTTTGACCATTTTGTGGATCGTCGTTTGTTTTTTGGGGCGGCGAGAGAAGATTCCGTTCTTAGAGCAATGCTGGGCAACCTTCAAGGGGATGAATGGAAAGGCGTTAGATGCTCAGTAAGTCCAACATTTACTACAGGAAAGATTAAACGGATGATGGACGTTATCAATACTGTGAGCCATTCATGGGTCGCCGATCTATCAGGCCAAGCCGCTGTCCTTGAACCCCAGCCGGCCTTGACTATCAACGTATTCAATTGTGTTCGGAAGTATACTTCAAATGTCATAGCAAGTGCCATTTTCGGCCTCGATCTAGCTTCAGTCAACAGCCACAATTCACTTTTTTCAGAAATGGCAAATCGTCTCACTGACATGAACACGGTTCAAATCATAAAGTTTACGCTGAGCCTTCGTTTTCCAAAAATTTTCCAGCTTTTCAATATTGACTTTTTGGACATGGAAGCGCTAAGATATTTCGAAAATTTACTGAAGAGCAAATTTCATGAACGTATGAATGAAAGAAAAGACGGACCCAAGAGAAATGACTTTCTCCAACTTCTCGTTGAAGCTAAAAAAGCTGAAAACAGAACTTCCGATTCAGATCGCTCTGATAGAAACGGAAAGATCACAGAATACCTTACAGATAGAGTCATCAGCGGTCAATGCTTATCATTTTTCTTTGCCGGTTTTCGAACTACCAGTCATTTCATAAGCTTCGCATTGTACGTCTTAGCAGCTTATCCTGAAGTGCAAGAAAAACTAAGAGCAGAGGTAGAATCCATGATGAGCCAGAACAACTTGGACTACGACAATTTGTCTAAGTTGTCGTACATGGAAATGGTGCTCTGTGAAATTCTACGCAAGTTTCCTGCCACTTTGAGACTAGAAAGGGCATGTGTTCAAGACTATCATGATGAAGAAAGTGGTCTGAGCGTTCCGAAAGGGGCAATTGTAGGAGTACCCCTGTACGCTATTCATAATGATCCTAACTTTTATGAAAAACCAGATGAATTTTATCCGGAACACTTTCTCCCTGAAAAGAAAGCGAGCCGCAGTCCATACGCATTCATGCCGTTTGGTTTAGGACCGCGAAACTGTATAGGTAAGTGTGCGTAACTTTCAGTCTGCAGGCAGAACTATTGTGTTGTTTTTGACCTGAAATACTACTGCATTGATCCGCTGATGCAATAATGATGTTTTCTAGGGATGCGTTTTGCAATGGTGGAATCTAAAGCAATCCTGGCTCATATCGTTCACAGCTTCAAAATAGAGCCAACTCTGACTACTCAGCTTCCATTGACCGGGCGCCGTGCCAATTTTCAAATCTCTCCACCGCAGGATTTACAAGTTAAATTAGTGCCAATTAAAATAACATAAGTTACTATTACGGTGTCTGGACTTGTTTATTTTTTCGCACCATTGATTATTACGACAATACTTTAAACTTTGTTTAACACACAACATCCATTCAATAGCACAAGTACACTCTCATCTAATTACTCCGAGAATGTAGTATAGGCTCTTCACGGGACAAATTATCATTTATTATATTATCTAGACATTTAAGTTCATTCAGGCAAAATTTGTAATTGAATGTGTTTAAGGATATACGCTCATTTAACCAACCCGTCTCCATTCATTATACCAAGTCATACACGTACACGTAAAACACATACACACATACAAAAATGGCGTGCACCATTAAAAATCGAGAAATAATCGCTGGAATGAATGTTCCCACTAAATATTTTACACACAATGCAATGTTTAATGTCCTAGATGAATTTCAGGGTGATAAATAATGTCTTGCATACCTTACTTAAATGATGCAAAATTAACATTAAGCTATACGGCTCCTACGTACAACCCTTTGACCAGTCAAAAAATTTTGTTTATTTTAAAGTAGAGCGACAAGTTGTTCAAAATAACTATTTTTCTTGTAAGATGTAAGTACGGACATTTTCATAATATTATTTACTTCTTTAAACACAAATGACCCATGAGATGATACGCTACTCTATCGGCCAAAAAGTTGTGGCAATATCTAATCCTTTTACATCGGAAAATTTAAAAAAATGTTCATACTAAAACCTAACTGACTAAATCCGTTTACTCTAACCAATCCGATAAATCAACATGATAACTTGATAACTTTTGGTTGCAACATAAAACGTAGACGAAAATAGATGACTTGTTTTCTCACGCTGTTGATGGAATTAGGATTTTCGCACGAACTGTGCTAAGTAGGTACAGAAAAATGTGAGAAAAAACATCTAAAAACTTAATGTAGAAGTGATCACACATTTAAAAAAACAAAATTCGGGTACATGTACGTTCTGGACACGGTTTACAGTGTTGGTAGAAAAAAAGAAAAAATTGTGAAATAAATACATAAACATTTGTTTGCTTCCTACACACCAGCGTCATTACAGTTCACTATGCGTTGATGACTGTGCATTGTCAGATTCAGATGGAGTTGGCGACACTGTCTCCTCAGCTTTTGGGGTTGCACTACCCTCACCCTCTTCAGCCTTGGTGTTCTCTGCTTTATCGTTGGTGGCATCGCCAGTATCGATCACGTTCTCTTCTGGGGACTGTTCTTCACTAAGTTTTTCATCCCCAGAAGGCTTGTCTCCTGTTGGAGGTGGGGATGCTTTGGCAGCTTCTTCGGCTAATTTCGCCTTTTCTCTTTCGCGATCCTTATTGAGCTTGTTTACACGTGCTTTGTTCACCATATACTTCACCTAAGGAAAATCGGAAAATATGAGTTATTTAAAAGTTAACGATTGTAAAAATAAGCGTATTGTCCAAATAACTTTCACTGTCGCCTCCAATTCAATGTGGAGTCAACTAGCTTGCAGTATTTGGTGGGGGGTGAAAGTTTCATATGGCATCCTCGTGGCGCAGCTTCAAAGATTGAATCATTGAATTGCAATTGGTAAAGAATGCGTAACATCAACGAGATTCGAAGACGGAACAAGAAGAACAATCGTATAAGCTTTTACCAGTGAAGCACTGGAACAGCGACATTTGGTCAGAGAGAAAAGAAAACTATTAGACTTACTTCTCTGTCCAGTGCGTCGATTTTCTCAGCGATTTGTCGTACTGTCAGAACGGGAGCTTGGTTAAGCGGGGTATTTTTTTGTTCAGCTAACTTCTTCTCTCGCCAGGTAAATGTCTCTGTAACTAATTTCTCAAGGGTTGTCAATTCCACCTCAGTAAAAACTTGTTGATCCTCTGGCACGCCCTTTGAGCTTTCCATGAAGCCCATACTGATATTAAGCATTTTCTCCAAAGCGTCAAGAGCATCAGGACGATCTTTGTGTTCCCTAACACGGTCCTCAATGTCTTTCGTGAGGAGCTTCAAGCTCTTGAATTTCTCATCAAATGCTTCCTTTTCTGCGTCGGTTCCGTCCTCATACAGCCAGTCAGAAATTTCCGAACAGACTGACATGACTTTGGTTCGTTCCTCTTCAGTGGTTGCCTTCTCGTACTCGTCTGCATTGATTTTGGTTTGCATATCAATGACAAATGTTTCAAGATTGTTTCTTGCCTTGTCAGTAAGAACTCTCTTCCGGTCGATTTCATCCAATGTTTTCAGCCTGAAACGAGATTTATGACATAGCAATTAAAATTGTTTCAAAACACTGATGTATAAATTTAAATAAAGTAGGTGAAGTTACTTTGCAGCGGTAGACTTAAATCGATCATCGGTAAGAGATGGAACATCCAAAACATTCACGTGAATCTCGAGGGGCTCCTTCACTATTACAGTTTTTACTTTCTTTGTTTCCGCGGCCCCTTGAGCAGTTCCATTCGCTGTTTGTCCGTCACCCTCTGTTCCATTTCCTGCCTGTTGCTGAGTTGTATTTTGATTTTGTGCTTGTCCAGCTTCGTCGGCCTGCTGCTGCTGTTCACCATCCTCTGTACTTGTTCCATTGGTAACTGTTTCATCTCCCTCCTTAGGTTCCGTTGCAGATCCCGAAAACAATGATGAAAAGGCGGAACCCAACTTAGAAAGTGTGTCACCTACTCCTCCATCCCCTTCAGTGTCAGTTGTATTCTTTTCAAAGACGGACTCCACCAAGTTGATTCCTAAAACACCACTGTCATCCATACTGAAGTGAGCTTTGACGCCTTTCGATTCGCCAACTCCTGCATTCTTTTCCAATGCTGCAGCCACTCCCGATAAGTCGATTTTAGTAATGTTAGTGGATCCGATTGCTCTGTAGACGAGTTCAAAACGTTACAGTTAAAGATACTGAATAATTAGGAAAGTTTTTTTTCAACTGAGCATAAACTTACGCCACTTCGTGCGGCGCAAACGGAAGCTCTCCATAGCTAACATAAAAGTTGAAGTCATCTACGTGCTTATTGAAAGTTAAAATTTTCTTCTGGGGATACGGATTCATGCTGGAAAACAGTGTCCTCCTCACAATCTTCATCGTTTTAGATCCATCCTCATGATCGACTTCTCTCTCAAAATCTACCAAGATGGGAAACAAAACTGCGTCTTTTGTTATAAACTTTTTGACCTTGAATCCCGAACTGAGATCCGCTCCCCTGTAAACTGCTCCCATAGCTGGGGCTTCATCTGTGTTCAGACTCTTTCCAAGCTCCCTTTTCACAAAGGCCGCCAACTTTTCCTGAACTTTAGGCACACGAGTACCAGCTCCCACCAGAATAACTTGGTCAATAACATCCATAGTGATTGCAGCCGACTTGAGAGCCTGCTCGACAGGTGCTTTGACACGCTCGAACAAATCCTCGTTCAACTTCTCAAACTGCTCTCGTGAGACTTGCAATCTAAAGTCTTTCTCGTCCAAAAGCCCCTCCACTTGAGCATAATGATCAGCGTTGGCGCTAAGCACGTTCTTGACACGACCTGCTTCCTTGAAAAGTTTGGCCATAGCTCTTGGATTAGTGAAAATGTCAGTTTGTGTCTTCTTCATATCATTAAAAGCTCGTCCCAAAAAGTCCCTGAACCGAAGCTGCATCTCAAGACCTCCCAGAGTACGATCAAACCCAACGCCAAGGATGCTCAACTGTGGATTTGTCTCAGCGATGCCCTTTTCCTTAGTTTTTACCACTTGATAATTTACAACTGTAGCCACAGTACTGGACGCACCCATGTCGTAGAGAAGGATCGTTTGGGGATTGTCATTGAAATCCTTTCGTCTGAAGATACCGTAGTTAAGCGCAGCCGCTGTGTTGCTGTTCATCAGCTGAAGAACCTTGATTCCAGCAAGATCTGCAGCATTCAAAACGCTTCGTCGCTCTGCCTGGTTGAAGTAAGGTGGAACCGTGATCACAGCCTCTTTCACAGGTTGTCTGGCAAACTCTTGGGAATATTCTCGAGCCTTATTGAGAACCATGGCTAAAAGCTCTTCAGGTGTATAGGTCGTCTCGCTATGTGGAAAATTAAAATGTATGACTTATCAATCAATTGGCATCACGACTTTTGACCGATGATTTGCCAAAGTTTCATACCTGTCATGTTGGAACACCACTGTTCCCCGCTCCTCATCAGCAACCAGCTTGTAATACGGGAACCTCTTTTGGAAAAGTTGCACCATGGGATTGTCGATCTTCTTCCCCAACAAATCCATAAAGTAGAGATACGCATTAGCCGGAAACCTCACAGCCACACTCAGTGCATCATCCCCAATTAACCGCTCTCCATCACGGAATGAAACTGCTATCGGAGTCTTCCTCTTTGACTCTTTATTTAGCACAATTTCCATCGGCACGCCAGGCTGACAGTTAATAGGAAATCATTACTTCTTTAAACATCGTTATTCTCAAATAATTTTACAGCTCCTTGATTCACTTACCGAAACAATTCCAATTTTCATCCATTCCGATCCTAAATCTACACTCATCACTGCCGCACCATCAGCTCCTCTTCCCCCAAGTAATACTATTACCGAAACAACTACAGTTGTAAATATTAAATTATCCCTACCTATCCTCCATATTCCCCCTCCCCCTCTGTCTCCACAAATACTACTAAGTCTCATTTTCTTATCTAAATTTAATTACTCAAGTCAGTTCTCGCTTTCACCTGCAGCTGTTGCTGCCAAATTTACCAAGCAGTCAAAAAATATTAAATCCTCCACTCTGATTACTTCTTCAATATCAAAATTATTATCTTTCTCCTTCAAAAAATCTCACGGGCAAAATAAAAAGGGGACACAGTCAGGAATACTCTTCATGCTTGTCCGGCACTCTGAGAGGAAATCAGGTGGACTTGGTCTTGCCATAAAAATCCATACGTCAGCTTCGTTGAGAGTTGACAAGCAGGTGAATCCAAAAAAAGCTGTTTGTAACACGTAGAACTCGAACTAGACATCAACAATGCTCGCTCTTGAATTCTTTCTCTCAAACAAAATAGTCTCGCCAACTTCTTTTTTCAGATGGATCAAAGATGCGAGACATTTGTCGGCATCACATTGGTCACAGTTTGAAATGAGCAGCGCCAACGAGAACAAAATGCCCCGAACGGTTTTGTTTTAGACGAGTGTTTTTGCTAAGCACACGTAATTAGTAATTAGCGATTCGAGTTGAGGGATTAAATGAATATGAATAGGCTATTAAATTGGATTAATGAATAGCAGTTTTAATACAGCTTTAATAGTTAACAATCAAGTGAAACAATTTGTTTGTTAAGAAAACAAATCTATTAGAATGTTTTCTGGAACGCTTGTCAGCGAACGAATCGTTTGAGCCACAAAGCGGAATGAATGATCATGTCAAGCTCAACGGGTCCTTTGGCGAGAGAGTGACAGTTGCGCCAACGAGAACAAAATGCCCCGAACGGTTTTGTTTTAGACGAGTGTTTTTGCTAAGCACACGTAATTAGTAATTAGCTATTCGAGTTCAGGGATTGAATGAATAGTCTATCGAATTGGATTAATGAATAGCAGTTTTAATACAGGTTTAATAGTTAACACTCAAGTGAAACAATTTGTTTGTTACGAAACAAAAATCTATTAGAATGTTTTTCTGGAACGCTTGTCAGCGAACGAATCGTTTGAGCCACAAAGCGGAATGAATGATCATGTCAAGCTCGACGGGCCCTTTGGCGAGAGAGTGACAGTCTGGATACATCCGGACCCTTGGGGGAAGATTAGGATAAGAATTATTTGATGGGATGTTATTAAAAATTAAAAGATTATGGATTAGGTTGAATGGAGATACTTACTCGGCTACTTTGTTGAAAGCTCGAAGCGCGCGGTAGTAGTTGAGTCCTTGCTGAGCTGGAACGCGAAGGTCTTCAGAGCCAAGTAGCAGAAGAGTAGAAGCCTTAACCTTATCTGCCAAGTGGATGGGTGAGGCTTTAATGTACTTGTCAATATCCTGAGAGCTCTTTGGCGTAGGAATGAGTGTGTGCAAAGGATGTGGTAGTGCGACTCCTGCTTCGGCGTACACCCAATCCGTTATGTCGGTAGTACCAACCATTGTCGCCAAATCAGTTACAGGATTCAGTAAAATGGCAGCTTTGTAAGCGTCTGGATACTGGGCGGATAGGTGAGCTCCTAAGAATCCTCCGTGGGAGCCACCCCATACGGCTACTTTGTCCGGGTTAAGGCACGGCATTGAGTTAAGAACTTTTTGTACAATCCCTTGACAGTCTTTCACATCTTTGTCGCCTGCATGACCAAGCAAATCGTCGGTAGTGTCTTTTGTGCCTCCGGTGCTGCCCAC
>VICI01002105.1:0-18221 GCA_019593645.1 Akabosia matsudoensis | reverse complement strand
CTCCTCCCAAGGCGACAACGCAGCTACTACCGCATCCATGAACGCAGCACTTGAGGTCGCCGCTGCAGTCTGCATCACTTGAACATTCTTGGTCACACATCATGTCATCATGGTGATGTCTTGTGTGATGGAAGTTTGGACAGGATCCTGGTTTTCGTGCACTTCTACACACAGGCACATACCTACCCTGTTGAATGTCCACGGCACACCGATATGTAGGATCAGGGCATGGGTAGTTATAGCAGGGGTCGTAGCACGCACAAGAACAGGAGTAGGATGTCACATTTTGTGGGGCTAGACCGTACGGGCATTTCAGATAAGAACAGTCACACGGGGCGTTGTATGGGTCTAGGTGGCTGGAGTTGTCATCTGCGTCTGTGAAATGAATGAGACTTGTGACAAACACGTTTGTAACACATTGAGCGTCCAAATCACAAAGCTCTTAATTAGGCGTGCGTATGATTGCGAATTGTGACAATGATTCTAATAGTAAGTGCGCATTAGTGCATACTAGGTGCATTGCTAAGTGGGGTGCTTCATCGTGCATCATCAAGGGCAATATAAAATTCTCACAGTAGTTGGTGTTGGTATTGTCGAGCTGCTGTTTCTCCACAGCCGTGCTAACCCTCCCATTCCCATTACTACTACTCCCCCGATCCCTGTACGTGTACCCCAGCGCTTTCTCGCAAAAGTTAACGCAAGTGTCAAACGTCTTGAATCTGTTCAAGTTTCCAGCACAACCACCGAAATTGAAAGGTATGCACGTTTTCTCTTCAATGTTATAATAGTAGCGCTTGAAGGGCTCCAGACACGGGCCAGTTTCAGGTGGCAATCGACAAATAGCTAGTTGGGTTAGTTTAAAAAATGTTTACTTTTTACTGAAGAATTTCTTGAGAAATTTGAACATACCTGCTCCGGTGATCGTGTCGTTTCTGTTCATCATTTCCGATCTCGAGTGGCAGATTGACTCACATTCTTCTCGGCTGCTGAACCGATTGCCATTTCCGTTGCAACCCGAGTACACAAACAAAGAACACGCTTGATCGTTTGCGTTGAAATACCATTTCTGAGACTTCTGGCTGTCAGATGTACATGGTCCCGGATCCACGGTTAGACTGCAGACATCTATGCGGACATGATTATGTACATGACTTAAATAGAACTGTTATTATTTGTATAGAAAAAATATCTATTTTTTCATACCAACACCCCGGAAGTCGCCACATTGACGCTCACACATTTCCTCGCTTTCAAATCTGTTGGCATTTCCTTCACAGCCACCATAGAGGAACTCCGTACATTTACCAACGGCTGCATCAAAGTAGTAGCTCTTTACGGCAGCACGACAGGGTCCTTGATCGACAGCAAGAAGACAAATGTCATCCTGACTCATGGGTCTTCCATAGTCCTGGTCCGGTCTGCCCTGTTCCTCCTCATACCGCCTTCTCTCCTCCTCAGCCCTGCGTCGCTCATCTTCAATCCTACGACGCTCATCCTCAATCCTCCTCCTTTCTTCCTCTTCGTTTCTTCTCCGCGCAAGTTCGTCTTCGTATCGCCGCCTCTCCTCGTCAATGTCATCAGTTGGAACGGTCGCTTTTTTGCACCTTTGCTCACACTGAACTACAGTGTCGAACCTGTTTCCGTTACCAGAACAACTTCGTCTTCGTATCGTCGCCTCTCCTCGTCAATGTCATCAGTTGGAACGGTCGCTTTTTTGCACCTTTGCTCACACTGAACTACAGTGTCGAACCTGTTTCCGTTACCAGAACAACCTGAATATTCAAATGGTTGACATGAATCCGTCTCTTTCTCGTAATAATACTGAAGGAACCGCCCAGAGCAAGGTCCAGTAACAAGTGGTAAAGTACAGAAATCCTGCGACGTCGAACATTTCTCCTCGCAGTCTTGTCTCGTGTCGAAGTTGTTTTGGCTCGAATTGGAGCAGTAATACCTGAACTGATGACAGACTCCGTAGTTATGATCATAGTACCATCTAATCGTTGGTGGTCTGCTAGAGTCCGCACAAGTGTTTGGCTCATCCGGTGGGTTAACAAAGCACTGCGACTGAGATGAACTGCTTATCTTCGCTGGAGGGAACTGGACGAGGGGAGTGCGTTTCGCATTTATTGCGGCAGTCGTCAATGCTAACGAAATTGTTCGAGTTTCCGCCACACCCAGAGTAAACAAAGGACTTACACTTTCCTTCGTAGCTGTCGAATGCATAGCGTTCAGTGTATGAGGCACAGCCCCCAGGAACGATGGGATCCAGACACCCACGGCTTTCACTGAGCAAAGCTGCAGGACACGTTTTTTCACATTCAGCCAAAGTTCCGAATCGGTTGCTGTTCCCTTGACATCCGCTGTAGTAGAAAGGCACACATCGCTGCTCTCCAACGTCATAGTACCACCTAGGCACCTTCTCATTACATCCACCTTCACTTCTGGACTGGAAGCAAACGTCGCGCATGCGGACATCCTTTCCACACCGCTGGTGACACTCTCTCTCTGTCAAGAAATTGTTACTGTTTCCTTTGCATCCTCCGTATGTAAATGTCTCACATTTCTCCGTTGTCTTGTCGTAGAAGAACCTGGTGTAGTTACCCCGACAAGGTCCCTCAGTTTTCGGCTGGTCGCAGTCGTCAACGCGGTCAGGAAGTAAGCAGTTGTGCTCGCATTCTTGCTTGGACGCAAACCGATTGTTGTTACCAAGGCAGCCAGAGTAAACGAATTGCTCACAGGACTCGCGCAATGGGTCGTAGTACCAGGATGGGTAGTATCCCTCACAAGGTCCACTAACTCTTGGTAAGTAGCAAGCATCCCGTCCTTCCGGTTCAACACAAACGCTCCTGCAAGCCTCTTGAGAAACGAATTGATTCTGATTGCCTTCGCAGCCTCCCCACCAGAATCTCGAGCAGCCACCGTATTCCATGTCGAAGAACCATTTGACAGTAAAGTTTCTGCAACTGCCGCGCTCCTTGTCCAGTCCGCAAACATCGCCAGGTTTGATCGGTATGTCTTCGCAACCTTCAAACTCGTTGCCAAGCGCATGGGTTGTACCATCAGGGCAGCAACCGAACTCACTCGACTCACAACCACAAGGCTCTGAGGAGGAGTTCCGGGGCGTCCTGTTGTCAGGGCAGCATCCATGCTCGCTGTACGCACATCCACATCCTTGCTTACCAGGTCCCTTCGCAACGGTAACTCCGTCTGGGCAACATCCGTGCTGAAACGTTGAACAACTACAGCCTTCGTTATTTGGTCCAGCTGCTTGGGTAACTCCGTCAGGACAGCAGCCATGTTCGGTAAATTTGCAACCACAGTCTTGATTGGGACCTCGGGCAGGAGTGATGTTATCTGGGCAACAACCATAAGGCGAAGAAGTGCACGCACAACCTCTGAAATCTGGGCCAAGGGCTTCATTGATGTTATCAGGGCAGCATCCGTAGAGACTAGCAGCGCAACAACCCTCGTTGTTGGGACCGTGAGCAAAGGTAACGTTGTCTGGACAGCATCCATGGTCGGAGCGCGCACAAGGAGCAACGTCAGGACATCCCTCCTCCTTTTCCCCAAGGGCGCTCGTTTTACCGTCAATGCAACATCCAAACCAATTGAGTTTGCAGTTTTGCAAATTGATCTCGGAGCAGTTGAGATAGTTAGCTCCCAGTGCAGGGGTCTTATTATCTGGACAACATCCGTAGATTGCCTCAGAGCATGAGATTTTAGGACAGTTCTTGCCCTTAGCACCGCGTTTCGCTGTCTTTCCATCCAAACAGCAGCCGTGTCTAAAGGGAATGCATAAGAATTGCAAATTGTTTACTAAATTCATAACCTGAATTCATACGCACTACAATTTTGAAGTCATCTTTCACTTACTCAGTCTTGTTACAATCCTTGATGCACCCTTCGGCGTTGTTTCCAAGAGCAACGGATTTCCCATCCGGACAACAGCCAAATAGCGTTTTCTCACAGTCGACACGGCAGTTTCGTTTGAACTTATCGGTGGCAGGAGTGATTCCATCGTCACAGCAACCAAATTCAGTGGTACTGCAGTTCTTTGGAATATTACATCCTTCATTAAACGGTCCGTATGCCACAGTTTCGTTATCAGGGCAACATCCAAATGGCTTCTTGTGGCAGTTGGTAGGAGGTTTAGGTTTTCTTGGTTTTGGTTTACATTTGGGCAATACTGGGGGTGGTGGTCCAGTCGTAAACCCTAATTCCGTTGCATAGTCAGTGACATAGTCAATCTCTGTAACTGAGAATTCATCGTCCATAGCCTCAGGTAGGCTAGTGACATCGACATCAGGGCTGTCTGTTGTGTTCAAAATACTACTGTCACTTGTGTTCATTCGTTGGGGTGGAGATTCCATCTCATAATAGTCACTGCCTACCGCCACCTCAGAATCCCCTTCAGATGGGCTTTGAATGTCTGAATATTCCGAGGTTGTCGATTGTGCTCTCATCGTAGTGCCTCCAGTTCCAGCCATTATTGTCGTAGCTCCTTCAGCAGCAGTTGTTCCTCCACCCAAAGTTGTCGTTTCCATCATCATTGTCGTTGCAGCCATCGTAGTTGTAACAGCTTCAGTCGTAGTCGTCACTGTCTCAGTTGTTGTGGCCGCCTGCGTGGTCGTAACCTCAGCCGTAGTTGTCGGTGGTTCAGTTGTGGTGGTAGGTGGTTCGGTCGTTGTCGTTGTCGGCTCCGTGGTAGTAGTCATGCTTTCTGGTGTTGTACTCACAACAGCTTGGGTTGTCATTTGTTCCTGGGTGACAGTAGTTTCAGTCATAGCGCTGCCGGTAGCCATTTGACTTGTTTGTGTGGTTCCTGAACTCATAGTGACTGACGTTTCCGTCATCTTATCACTACTGCTTTCTTCAGTAGCGCCGCTACTAACTTCTTCGGTGACACTGCTAGCTTCTTCTGTTGCTCCGCTACTATCCTCTGTTGCGCCTGTCATAGATTCCTCTGTCGCACTTGTGTCCATCTCCATTGTATCAACAGTAACGGATTCATCAGTGCCATATTCTTCGGTTGCACTCTCAGTTGTGCTGACGCTTCTGGTACTCCTACTTGTTACTGCAGTCGTACTTCTTCTTCTATTCTCCTCCTCCTTCAATTCTTCAAGTATCATGTCTTCATACTCTAGGTCTTCGTAATCTTCCTCCGTCAACGGCTCACAGGGCTCTTCCGTTACAGTAGATGACTCGTCATCGGCAGAAGGCTCACTTGTGAAGCCCATCATGCCATCATCGATTCCTTCGGTAGCGGTGAGATCTGATTGAAGGAAGGAATCGTAGGTCATTTTACTCAAAATGGGGAAGAAAAAACAACCGCTTCACTTACCATCTTCGTCGCCAGGAGTGCAGTCTTCGCTTGTGAACATGACACCATCTTCCCCGCAAACCTTAACATCAGTTGTGGTACGGTTGCCAATCATGCACATAACAACTCTTGTCCGCCTTCCACCTCCGGAGCACTGCAGGGGATGATAACAAAAAAAGTATGTCAGTTGACGAAAGGCTACGAAGTTCAATATATGAAATCTACACAACACAATATTACCTGACTCCATGGACCAGCGAACCACTTTCCTTTGCGTCTCGCTTCCTCATCTCCGCAGTTCTTTTGGACGAGGTCCTGGGCCACACTGCAATCTTCTTCTCCATGGTACTTTTTCGTGTCGTTGCAATTCTCGTCCCCAACAACTTTCATGGACATGTCAGCCAGAACAGTTCCACAGACCACAGTACGTTTCCGCTTTCCCTTGTCCATCTCACTGCAGCTTTGAAATTCACAGTCGCTCCATTGGGTTGCGTACCAGGTGTACTTGCAAGACGGATCCTCTGCAGGGTTAAAATCTAACGCACAGGGCTGTGTTGTGTTTGGCTTCCGGTACGTATGACAGTGCTTCTCATCGTGAACGTTTCCTTTCGCATCGGAACAGTACACGGCTCGAGACTGGATTCCCTTGAAGGCGGACGAGGGACTGTTACACGTTGGAGTAGAAGGAACTTGACACTGGAAAAGAGAAAATGATGTTTTGTTTCATAAAGATCCGATGAAATCACTCATTTCAGTTTATAAAAGCATGACTCACCTCGCTCCACTTCCCCTCAACTATCCAATCGACTCCTTCACAGGGTCGCAAAAAGCAGTACTCATATTCTGCAGGCTTCCCTCCTATACATTTCTCGTCCCCGTGTATCACGATCCGCCCCATTTCGTCTTTACTCACGCATCTGACGACACGCGTGTTGTATCCTCCGCCACACAAACTCGAACAGCCTTTCCATTCCCCTGTGAACCATTTTGTGCACTCGGTTGACGTGCTAGTGCAATTTCGTAATTTTTCTGGAGCTTCTCCGTGAGCGGCGACACATTCCTCATTGGCCACAAGCGCCAGGACGCCCTGAACCTCCCTCTCGCAAAATACGTTTCTGTACTGGGTCCCAGTTTCATTGGAGCCACAAGGAGCCGTGCAGTCATCCCATGAGCTAACATGCCACCGAACAGGGCAAGGTATCTCGTAATTACAGTATCTAAACGTTTCCGGTTTCATGGCCGCATCGCACAAATGATTTTCAACGTAGTCCCAGTTGAGCGTGGACGATGATCTTTTCGCACAGTTGACGTTCCTTTGTTGTGTCCCTCCGCCACAGGTCTTGGTGCACTCACCCCAGTCATCATAAATCCATGCATACTCCGTTCCAGGTTCTGTTTCAATGACAACCCCTCTTGGAACACTGTACTCATATGTGATCCCAGGATTAGATTCTTGGTACAATATCACAATATATATCGCCTCAGTGATAGGTCCAAGGGCCCGAATTGTTTCCGGCGCAAAGAACGTGTGGGGTTTGCGCTCATAATGGAACGTTGTACCCGCAACGGGTATTTCACGCGGAAAGTCTATTCTCCAGTTGCCATTCAAGTAGTAATGCCCCGACGTGTTGCGAATGGCTATGAATAATTTTGAATGCGTAAGTGTGAAAAATCAATGCAAACACACGAGCCTGAGAACGAAAGTGTGAATTGAGTGGGTTACCGAGGTAGTTGTTCGTAGCCTGAGTCTCACGCACAAGAATGTTTGTCGCTCCAGCGGGAATGAGTAACACATCGTTGTACCCCACCTGAAGTTCATTGCTATCGAACACGCTCTGCACTGTGTTACAACTTGAGCCATCGCCTCCGCAAACTCTGCACTTGTCCTGTCGCTTCCGAGATCCTAAGACTCCGTCGCAACCGACCGGCTAAAAACGAAGACATGAATGAGTTTTAATGAGGATTTGAAAGTATTAAAAATGTATATTGTTTGCTCAGGTGTGTTTATTTGTGCGTTTAAATAAAAGTTCTTACGAGACAGTTTCCATTCACGCATATGAGATCTGTGCCGCAGCTCGTGCCGTCTATCACTTTTCGCTTATGGCGATAATAGAAACGTTCACCCTGTGGCATACAATTCAACTCGCACTTGTTCGGAGCTCGGGTATACGGAAGCCACCTGCGTTCATTTTTTACTATTATCCCTCGATTCATGAATATTTATTTGAAGCTATGTAGATCACTCACGTGTAGAACCGCCCTTCGAATGGTACATTGTTGTAAGCCGAGCACTGCTCCGCTCTGAAATCCAGTCGAACATCGCCACACGCATGGGTGTTACAGCTGAAATACCTCACACTTGGTCCCACACACAAAGACTCGTCTGGGTCTTCACACACCCGGGTGTTGTAAGCCACGCCCCCTCCACATGACCTGGAACACTCTGTAGGGCCGCTCCACTGTGACCATGGCCCGGAAGACTGTAACTTACCCTCATCGTCCCCATTGTCGGTAACATAAATTGGCGATGAGTCGTCAATCGAGTTGTGCGAGTAGTCGTGTGGGATTCGTTTCGACCGGTTCAGCACGGGAAGCGGGTCATCCCCGTCAATCACTATTACGCTTGCAGCGGGCGCGCGTTCCGGAAGATCAGATACCGATTCAAACGTTAGAATGTTTTGGAGGTCAAGTAGTAACGGCGATGGACTTTTGTCAATTTCATTTTTAAGGAACGGATCAAGTTGCTGAAAAAAAAATTTTTTTCGGGGTATTATGAGAAACTTTGATTTTTGATTGAAAAAAGAAACCGTTCCGTACTTACTCTTGAATGACAAGTCCCTAAAAACACTAAAAGAAACCAGGGAAGAAACATGGTTGTTCATGTGGGAGTGTTTTTTTTGGGAGGGAGACGAAAAAAACGAACCGTGCACCCACAAATCCGTTGACGAATGAATGGTTGAAGGAATCCGGATAGCGGATGTCCATACGCGATTTTACGTTGTAATCTCAGCTCCTGTCATTCATCCACTTGAACTAGATCGTCGTGTCGAGCAATCAGACTTCCTGAGAGTCAGAATACGGGGAAGTGCAGGAAATAGGATGCGCTTATCTTTTGGGAACAGGAGGCTCAATCTTCTTGCGAATAGTGTCAAGAATTCTGGTCTCCTTTCCTTTTCTCTCGCCTCTCAAGACGTTGTATTGATGGATTCCACAAGACACACGTCTTGATTGTTTGAGCGATCACTTGGAACTGCGTGTGCAGTTTTTTTGGATGAATCTTTTTTTAAGAACTTTGTAACATCGTCTTATATGCTTTTTTTTTTGTTTGTTAGGATAATGAGATTTTCATGTTGGGAAAGGTTGCGTTTTTTTTTACATTGTTTGTACTTTAAGCAATCCAAGGGGCATTTTATTTTGTGTAAGGAAGACACTCGCTTTTAATGGAATGCGTTTTCTTTCAATGATTTTTTTCTTTTAAGGTAATGTTTTTGCTTTCATAGTGGCCATGGAGATGAGAAACATTGTCTCGTAAGGATTCCAGTACATGTAATTAAATAACATAAGATACTTTGTAGGAACAACAGGTTTTTTTAAAACCTTTTTTCTCTCTCTCTTTACGCATTGCATTGTTGTGGTGTTGGATGACCAACGAAGTTTTTTTTGTACAATACGTAATAATCCATAATGCAAGGAAAAGTCAAAGTCTGGGTACTTACTTTTTGTATTGTTATGCGTAAGGGTACATCTTTTTTTTTATCTTTGACGAAAAACCGGCATGAGATCATGGAGATATGTAGTCTGCGAGGATGGTACTGATTTTTCTTGTAAGATCATACTAGACACTTGTGGGGCTTTTTAAAATAAAAGAAGAATTTTTTATAGGTATCTCGCATTCCTGTGTCCAAAGCAAAAAGGGTTTTCATAGTTATGCGCAGGGTCGCTATGAAACGGTTGTGCATTGAGCGTTTACGTGATCATTTCCAGGTGAGAAGAGAAAAGAGAAAAAAACCCGATGGTATAAAACAATATCCAGATAATATTATGCAATAAACTCCAAACTGGTACAATTTAAAAAAAAGATAAACCTGTACCCGTTATTTTTTTATTTTCAGAATTTTGAATTAATGAAAATAATGTTGGCCACATTACAGAACCGTATTTGTAGAGCTGCTCAGTTGTTACATTCTGCATTCCATAGGGGCGCAATATATCATGATCATGTACATGATTTACAGTTTTTGGACAAGAAGCGTTTTTACACCAAAGAAAAAAAATCAATAATCACGGTACTTTGTTCGCTACAGGATGATGTAGGCGTTTTAGACACTCTCTGACCAAAAAGCTGTAGACAGTACTGGCTTGTAACCGAGAGACTCTTGTTCACTTGATTCTTGGCTGGTAGATGTCATGCAACTCGGACCATGCATTTTTTTCTAAAATATCATTTTAAACGGGTAGATTTGGAAGAAAATAATGAGAAAAAGATCGATTTTGATGGTGATGATGGGAGAATATACAAAGGATAAAAAAGCCCACTGAGTCATTCCAGACCGGAAGTACCTCTTGACTAAATATTACTCACTATAACTTTCTGCCGACATTTTATTTTTACCTTATGGCTGGCTGGCTGAGTTGCTATTACAGGTTTCAGGTACACCAACGCTTTTTCACATTCTCAAAATAAAAATTTACTCTAAACTCTAAAAATACTGTAAAATACTAAAAATATTAAATTTAAAATAAACCCGGCTACACCCACGCGTGCCCGTGAATTACAATTTATTATTATTTTTCATTAAAACCTCACACGACTTACGATTTTTTCTCCAGGAGCAGAATATAAAAAGAAAAAACGCGTAACCGGTTTGCAGTGCAGAATAAATTAAAAATCACGCATCAAAATTCATTCATTCAAACAGAAAAAAAAATTTATATCTACAAAAAAGAAAGAAAAAAAACTACAATATAGTTTTAGACATTTTTTTTCTTCTTCTTCTTTTTTTAGATCCAAAACCGTATTAAAGGCAAACTGTAGGTGACTAAATACTGCATTGCGAATTGACTCTGGTATGCTGATAAATTCCAAGAAATCACACCTGAGCGAAGAAAACGTTTGAATCATTTTTATATTCTTTTTTTTTTCTTAAACAAAAAAAAAATTGTAATCCGGTGTGTGGTGGATGTGTATTTTTTCTTGTGTATACTTTACACACTATACTTATAGTGCATCTCTAATGCATCACACATGCAGACATGTACAATTTTATTTTATTTTTTTTGGGCAGTTTTTTTTCTCTGCTTCTTCTTCTTCTTGAAGAGAAGCCCGTTCGTTCACTCCTGCGGTAAACGCGTTGTGTTAAAACCATTTTTGAGCAACCCAACCAGCGTTTTTTTTGTCTGGGGTAGAGAATATCCACAAACCCTGTACATGTAACGAAGATCAGCCAACTATATGGGTTTTGTTAGGAGATTTTCGTCTCTCTCTGAAAATGCAGTGCAGTTTTCTCGTTTTTCTCATCGTCTGGCTCGTTTTCCTTTCGAGATTCTCGCCGTCTCTCTCTCTCTCTTTTTTTTGGTGCATTATGCATTCAGGTTAGTGCTCGGCTGAGATCCTACGGATACGGTTCTTCTTTTTTTTCTCTTTCTTCCCCAAAACATATACTATTTTTGCCTGGTAGATTTGCGAAAAATTTGTTAAAATTAAGAAGTATTTCATTCATTAGTATTCAGGGCCTTGATCTGTTTCAATTTTTCAAGTTTACTTGGTTCACAATCCTTGTTTGAATAACGGTCAAGTCAGCTTACATCTCTCATTTGGAATTTTTTTGGTTTTTTTCCCCGGCGTTAACCAGTTTTCAACCCAGTCGTTTATTTTGTTCATTTAACTTTTTGGTTTGCAAACCAGCCGTATTGTGATCTTGTCTTGACAAAAGTTGTTCCAAAATTGCGGAATTTACCTTGGAAGCTGAATCGTCTCTTTGATGGATACTTTCTCGCCTACCACCCACTACCGCAGCAACTCCTCTGCACCTGTACATCTTCTCAAGCCGGTTTTAAAGGTTCCTCATCAACCTCCCAGGTAAGAACATATTTTGTTTTTTTCTATTAAACTTTTTTTTTTACTCAAAATTCATTCTTTTTTTAACCATTCATTTAGTTTAGCTAACATTCACGGTAGAGTAGTTATAGAGGAAAAGAGGTCGTCGTCGAGTGTGTGTATGTGTGTGTGGCAACGAAGCACCCAGACACGCAGACAGACGAGTCATTATTCTCTCGACATGATGATGATCATCATGAAAATCCATTGCATATTACTCTTCATTCAATATATCTATACTACTAAAAAAAACTCTCTCTATATAACTCACGTATGTTTGCTTGGCGAAAAAAAAGGGGGACGACTAAAGTAACACTAACGTGATCTTCCAAAAAAGGGGAATGACTTGAAAGTTCTTTTTTTTTATTGCTCATCGTTTCTTTGTTGAGTGGAAAGAGAAGGGGAAAATTCAAGTTAGCTAAAAGGAAGGGGGTTTCTATGCAACCCTGCACAGTCGGGTGGGGTTGCTATGTGTGCTTCAATGTCTGGGATTTTTTTTCTCTCTTCTTTTTGGATACCCCTGACTGTCTGGTTTTTTTTACGTGAGTAACATAGTCACTGCATTATGTGTACATTTTAACGCGTATCCGTAGTAGTCAGTAGTTAAAAAAGATTTTTTTTAATATACTGTAAATGTATCTACGATCGATAATGTGGGTTCTCTTGGCGTTTTTTTTTTATCATCATGTTTCTTCATACTTGCAATGGTTGATGTGAGTTAGAGAGCTCTTCTCACACACTCCTGCTGCTGCAGACTCGTACAAAAGGGTTTTACTTTTTTTTCTCGTATAAAATATATAAAATGTTGTTTTTTTTCGGTATTTTGTGATACCCAAAACGATGTATATTTTTCTCGGGTGAATTCGGGGAATACCGGGTTGTCTAGACGGATATTTTTTTTTCTTTTCACAGGAATTTCTTGTGTGTTGTTGGCTAGCTCGTGTGTGTCATGATAAGAGAGTCTAGAAAACCGGCAGGTTCGTTTTTTTAGGGTGTGTTTTCTCATTTTTGGGGACACTTTTCGGGGTTTTACGAGTTCACTTGGAGTGTGGACCATGCCGGGGTAGAAGCTAAGAGGAAAAACGTACACGCACGCAGAGAGAATAGAGTTTGATTTTTACCTGAAAAAAAAGATGGAAGAGAAGAGAAGGAAAAAAAAGTTTTCATGTTAGAAATAAAGTGTAAGTTAAAGGAACGTTGAGTTTTAGGCTTCTTCTCTTTCTGTTCAAGTGCATTTTTTTGTGTGCATCGTTGTTGCATCGGGACGAAAGAAGGGGGAAAATATAGAGAATGCAGTTTTGTAGCAGAGAGGACGTGTTTTATTTTAGGGTGTGAGGGATATATTTTCTTTTTTTGTGTGTTCTGTTCAGGATTTAGGGAAGGGTTGTTGGTTGTTATACAGTTTTTTCGTTTTTTCCCCCTTCGAAACAGTTCCCGAAAGCAATGTTTCCTCACACGAGAAAAGCTCAATATTGGACTGGTCCAGACAGACAGAGGTATTATATTGTAGAGAGAGAGAGAGAGAGAGACGTTTTTCCCCCTTCTGTTTTTATCCTTGTTGCTATGCTGAAAAAGATTTTCAACCGTTTTTCTGTTCGATTCTGAAGTGAATATGTTTCCTAAAAAGTCTGAACGCTTTTCTGTTTTCCAGGAACGGGCGAACTGTGCGGACGTGGATTTTCGAGAGCTGCTCCTTGCCTCAGACAAGACGACAACTTCTGGAGAAAAGTTTTCTCGGAAACATATCCTCATCACACCGCAGTGCAACTCAGGTGCTTTTGACTGTGCTAATAATTTTTTTGAAAACGTATCTGAAGGGTGTCCTGACGTACGTTTGATAAGAAAAAGTATTCAGTCAGGTACCTGAAGTAGCGCGCGGTGAGATTGGTGGAAAACTCATCAGTAAACTGAGAATCTCTGGAGAGGAAATCGACTCCTGGACAACAATTTTCGTCTGATAAAAGATGCGATGAAAAATGATGAGATGCAACGAAAAACGCTCCCCATGTACATTGTACTTCATCAGGTGCTCTGGTTGGAACCCTGGCTTTCCTGTCCACAGATTCAGTGTTTTCAACTACTTTGAACTGTGTGATTAGTTTGAAACGCCGACTAATATACCCGGCACCTGGGGGAGTGCAAACCAAATGGGAGACTGCGTATACAACCATGATCTTTTTTCATTTTCTTTTCTTCGAAACAGAAACTTGGGTGCGGTTATATTTCATAAAATTATCTGTCATTTGTCTTACGAAAATTTCTCGTCAATAAAAAAAAGCTCCGTTTATTTCATACACTATTTTCATTCCTCATTGTTACTCTTGCATGTGCATATCTCTTTCGAAGACCGAACTGTTCTTTGTTTTTTTGTATTCCATCCATTCTCATTCCTACTACGTCAACGTTGTCAAAACAAAAAATCCTGCATGAGACAAGCGAAAATGAATCAGAGACAAGGATTTTTTATTGACATATCGAGTGAATCACGAAAACACTCACACCTGGAATGACGACAATGCGTTAAAAGCCCTGTGGCCATGATAAAATACTCCAATTTTCTACCGTTATTATGGCAAAAATTGGTGCAGAACTGCGTCATATCAGTACCTGACGCGCCATCTCTCCTGGACAGTTGGATGTTTGCGTAGCGAGGAAAACGGTAACGTGTCAAGATCTACACTCGGCAGTTTTTTACAACAAATTCTTTTTTTTTTTGTTGAAGTCAAGTGTATTTTCGAAAGAATAGGTGGATCCCCCGAATGAAACATCGGGATGCCCAAATGGATGTATTTTAAATGGCTAGTTAGTTACGTAGTCAACATATTATAGAGAGAATACACACGTAAGTTGACAGCTGAACGGCAGCAGTTTTTTTATTTTCGTCTTGAAGAAAGTTGTTTGTATTTATTTTCGTGATTTTTAGAGGATCAAACGTCATTAGCAACCGGGCACGTCATTAAAGAGTTGTTAAAAGGTCGTTACGCAACGTGACAGGAGTGAAAGGAGAGAGCCCGAAGAGAGAATTTTTTTTTTTACTTGTCAGCTGTTTGAATTTTTTAGTAGACACTTGCAAGCCAGTGAGCAGTTATTGATTAAATTTAGTAAAGCATAAACTAGTCGAATTTAAAAATGGATGAAGAATACGATGCGATTGTGCTCGGAACCGGGTTGAAGGTAATTAATAGTTTAGCAAGTGTTTCAAATTTGAGGAACTCGGGGATTAATTTGGTGTGGATTTTTCTAGGAATGTATTCTGAGTGGAATGCTGTCGGTGAGTGGCAAGAAGGTGCTCCACATTGACAGGAACAAGTATTACGGCGGGGAGTCGGCGTCAATCACCCCGTTGGAGGACCTTCTGTCAAAGTATAATTTAACTAATGAAGGGGATCAGTATGGTCGAGGGAGAGACTGGAATGTGGATCTGATACCGAAATTTCTCATGGCGAACGGGCAGCTCGTCAAGTTGCTCATTCACACGGGGGTGACGAGATACCTCGAGTTCAAGAGTGTGGAAGGCTCTTACGTCTACAAAGGAGGGAAAATCAGCAAAGTTCCTGCGGACGAGAAAGAGGCTCTTGGGAGTGGTCAGTTTTAATAGATTTGAAGTCAAGTGTTTTTTTAGTAAAATGAGCACATGAATAATTATCGTGGTGGTTTGTAGACTTGATGGGATTGTTCGAGAAGCGTCGTTTCAAGAACTTCTTGGTGTTCGTCCAGGAGTACAACTGGGATGACCCCAAGACCTGGAAGGACTTTGATGCTCGCACCCAAACGATGGCGCAGTTGTACGAGAAGTTCGGGTTGGACGAGAACACCCGGGACTTTACAGGTCATGCTTTGGCGTTGCATCGAGATGATGAGTACCTAAAAGCCCCAGCAATGGAGTCGATGAGACGTATCAAGTTGTACTCGGAGAGTCTTGCTCGGTACGGGAAATCACCGTACTTGTACCCCATGTACGGTCTTGGTGAGTTACCTCAAGGGTTCGCACGGCTGAGTGCAATCTACGGGGGCACCTACATGCTCGACAAACCTGTAGACGAGATCGTACTCGACGACTCTGGCAAAGTGGTCGGGGTTAGGAGCGGAGGAGAGGTCGCCAAATGCAAACAAGTTTACTGCGACCCATCTTATGTTCCCGAACGTGTCAAGAAAAGTGGACAGGTACATACATGCTTCACAAACCATTCGCGTACACAGCACATTCAGAATCTCAATATCAGTAATAAAATATCTCGTACAGGTCATCCGGGCAATTTGCCTCCTGGATCATCCAGTACCCTCAACTAAGGACGCATTGAGCACTCAAATTATCATTCCACAGAAGCAAGTCGGTCGCAAGAGTGGTAAGTAGTTTCAAGATAATAATTAACATGGAGGTGATGATGGTGGTTGCTGTAAAAATATATGATTGATATATTGACAAATACATAACATGTAGTACATAACTGGGCATTTTATAAATCTTTTTTTTTTTTTTTTCTTTTTTCCTAGATATTTACGTTTCGGTGGTGAGTTACACGCACCAGGTAGCGGCGAAAGGATGGTTCATCGCTATGGTGAGCACTACCGTAGAAACGGCCACTCCAGAGGAGGAAATCCGCCCTGGACTCGCGTTACTTGGAAACATTCGGCAAAAGTGAGTATCTTTTGAGTTGTATTTTTTGTTGTCTCAGTTCCATATCACTAATGATTGTATTACGTTGTTGCTGTAGATTTGTAACCGTGAGCGACTACTTCGAGCCTCTAGACCCTGGCACCACGAACCAAATCTTCATCTCCAGTACATACGATGCTACAACTCACTTTGAAACGACTTGTCTCGACGTTCTAGACATTTTCAAGCGAGGAACTGGAGAAGACTTTGACTTTTCTAAAGTTAAACATACGCTTGAAGAGGATATGTAAAAAAATATCCAAAATTTTTGCAAGCCGTTTTTTTTCCTGTTTTTGCTAGTGTAAACACGGCTTTATTTTTCACACATACACACTTTATTTTGGTGCATATTTTTTACTATTTCGGGGGGTGGAGTGATGTAAAACGCCGTCATCATCAACAAGGGGGTTTGAAAAGGGGAATAGTACTACATACATATTTGCTTTCTCTTCGTAGAAAAAAGTGTACGTGATGATGTTATGTTTAAAGAAAATGCTTGTTTTTTTCCTTTTCTTTGGAGGAGGGAAAAGTTAAAATCTCAAACAAAAAATAAACAAAAATCAATAAAAAAAACGTGATATTGTGCTTTGAAAAAGAAATTGAAGAGGTGGTTTCAGTTGTAATTATTTTATTTTATATTTCTTCAGTCGTTCTAAAAATGGACCATGTCTTATTGAATTTATATGAGTGAAGTATCCACAGCAGGCCAGCCTAACTGATGTACTCAAGAATTAGTAGCCGTTGGAGCGGATGACAATTTGCTGAGGTTGTTCAACAAATCGTACTGCAGCAGGGGCAGCATATGAGTTGTAGGAGTTGGCTCGAAGGACAACGGCTGGGGATTCCTCAACGAAAACTGGAAGACTGGCGAGCTTGGCCTTTGCTTCGTTCACAAGAGCAAAATGCTCAGCTTCGGCTTGAAGTACTTCTGCGGTCTTCTGGACTGGAGCGGGGGCCACTGGTAGATGGGATCCCTCAGCGCGGAAGCCATTTTCGTCAGCGACATAGGACAGAGCAATAGAGAGACCTTCAGGTGAAGTGTAGCTCATGCTTCCGGATTTCTCGAGTGTAGTGGCCGCCTGGACAATACGGCCCTGCTCATCTTCGTAGGTGGAAGGACGGGCAGCGGCACGGGTGTTGTCAGAGATGGAAATCCCGTTTCCAGATGAAAAGGTCAAGTCATTTTCCTGAGAGCCACGGATGTTCTGACTGAAGCTGGTGATCGGGATCACTTCCTTTCTGACGACGATCGGTGCGTAGCTGTCCACAACTCGAACCCCAGCGTCACTGGAGTATCCTCCATAGCTAGCAGCACTAGCACTTGCGACAAGGAGGGCGAGGGCGATGAACTAATTGAATAGATAAAAAAATAAATTAAGCAAATTGTCGCAGTACACCCCGATCTATTGGTTTTTGGTTTTCTTACCTGGTTCATGTTGACCGGACTTCAGATACTGAACAAAAGTGTGCTCCTGATTCTTGAAGAAGTGAGAATGATTTGATGTCTAAATAGAATCATTACCGAATATTTATACTCCGACCTCTGCACAATTTAAAGTTACAAGTTGTATGATTCTCACATTTTAGTCTATTTCGTGCGTATTTCTGGTTTCATGCACTGTTCTGAAATGTGTTCTATAAAGACTTCAAGCATTTGTTGTAGAACAGTTATGTAGCACTTGTTGTGCTCATTTTTCGGATGTTTGTTAACCTTCTTTGGAACCGGAATATGGTTTATGTGAAAAGTGGATGACATTGAACAAAAAAATGCAATGACTCTTATACTCCCTGAAGGAAGTGTTACATGGTAGACAAAGGGTGGTGCAGGATAGATACTATATCTTCAAGTTGCTCATAGGAGAAAAAAAGTATTGACTCTCACAGACACTAGACAGCTTCAAGTTCAATGTCGTTCGTTAAACCTCAATCAAACAACAGTGGTTCCTCAATCAAGCTTCCATGCGAAGATACAAGTGGTTCTCATCTGTTGGTGGGGCAAAGGAAGTATAAATGTCTGAATGAAACTGTTACTGGACATCAATCCATCTTCAGTCATCCAACAATCAGGAGCTCAGCTTCCCACATAGGTAAATCCGTGAAAGACAAATCCGGAAATCGCGATTATTATCAAAATGAAACCTGTAAGT
>VICI01002104.1:0-18224 GCA_019593645.1 Akabosia matsudoensis | reverse complement strand
CTTCGATATTTCAATGTCTATTCCATGTTCTGTATCCTAGTGCAGTCGTTATAGAAAAAAATAGGAAATTTGAAAGTATTTTGTACAAACGCTTTTAAACACTCAACGGCCTTAAGCACAATTTTTCTCTACTCTTTTCTTCGAATACACAGAAGTGATCGCGTAACTAAACTGAATGACTAACCTAATGTGTAACATGTCTTTTTTGTTCACAACGTAAGCGATTACTAGCTGCATCTAAATCCTTTCGCGGCCTCGGGAATGTACCACAAAAGAAACTAGGCATAATGAATGGGCAAATTTGTAAAGTATCCTATCTACTTCACTAATCGCATCTGACTAAACAGCAACTACCGTAGCTTCATCCGACCAAGCAATCATACTCCTCATAGCATGGACCAGGTGATAAATAATTTTATGGCTTTATTCTCAGCCAGAACGACTAAGCTCTGAGAAAGATAATCGTTGTAACAAATGATAATGTAAAATAATGATGATTAAAATGATCATGGTACCCTTGAAGCAAAATGAAAACGTTTTAGTAGAAAAGGAAAAGAACAAGCAAACAATTACTTATGCATAACTAACTTAACTCTTTAGGTTTTTTTTACGATATTACTTTGTCTGCTCATATTTTTTAGTGATGTTTAGTTTTCGTTACATAATAAAAGCGTGCAGGCTGGAGCTGGTGAACTTTATAGTGCGTATGAGCTACAAGAAATGTGTCTGGTTCGGAACATTGAAAGAATCACGGGAAGTGATGAGCCGTATAATAGTCTCGTCTAACGGCTTGCTGGGCTATTAGCAGTTATGATATATAATTTTATTGTGATTTTATGATAAAGGATATACTTTTGCCCATGGCTAAACAATTCTGTAAAATGCCAACAATCGTCTGGGCTCAATTCCAGTTTCGTTTGATGAGAATTGGAACAAAACTACGAGCTTCATTAGCGGATGTTTCTAAACAATCCCTATTGTCCTTTATATACTCCAGCGGAGAAAAGGGCAAATAATAATGTTACTGACATGAAAATTTTTACCATTAATATCCACTTCTTTGATATGTAAAATACTTAAATTTCGACACCTTAGCCATAATAGACTGACAATATACATGAGATTGGCAACCTTGATTTTCTATCACAACGTCTAAAACGTCTTTGAAAACTGATTCAATGAATGATAACTTGACTGGTGATACTAGGGAGAAAAATAATTACTGGGTACTTAAATACATGTAAGACATAGGTACGTACATAGAAAGACACACCTACGCACAAAACTTATAACATAAACAGTTTTAATTTACCAAAAATCACACAATGAAAATAATTTTACTTCAACCAGGTGCTAGTCCAGCTAGAAACTCGTTAATTAAGAAGGAAGTTGTTCCTTTACCAGCGTATATCATACTCAGCCTATTATAAAAAAAGGTTCTGTTTTCTCATATGAATTCCTGGATAGTGTGGATACAAATGTTCAAACACAGGGTGAACATAAATTCCTTCCTTTTTCTTTCAAGCAATCAAATCATCAACAAAATCAGTAGGAGACTCGTAACTAGTCCCGTAACAAACTCTACATTCAAGAACCAAGAATTCTGTAAATTAGGGCAAACTAAGGTACAAAAAAGACAAGAAATTTTCATGCTTCAAATCCTAAAGAACGAGTAGTAATGATTAGGAAGCAGCCCTCGAAATTGAGCTATAAAGGTTGATAAAGTTGTCCCAGTGTTTACCTTCATCACATCATTACATTAATTTAGCAGATACGCCATTCCCTACACCGTTTTTAATTTGGCTCATAAAAAGTGCACAGAAAACGTGGATTGTTGTTCATTTAACGACATCCTATGAGTTATGTGTGAAGATACCCCGTGGGGAAAAGAATTCTAAACGATAGTTTTAAACTAAAAGAAACTTAGCAAGTCATCCCAGTTGATTCATTGCCACGAGAAAAAAGGGAAAAATCTTGACAGGCTTCGGATATCTAATTCACGTGGAAAATAAAAAAAACTGCCTGGGTTATTACATGATATACCTTTTACCTAATATAGACAATAGCGTATTAAATCCTTTAATCTTTCCCTAGCTCCATTACTTCTACAACAGGAGTCATGATGGAAATAGATAAAGCGGATTTTTGTTTGTCAGATGAAGAAGCAATAAGGCGTTAGTGTCAGTTAGTGGGCACACTATACACAAACGTCCTCTGCATTGTGATTAAAAGATCAATGAGAGGAGAGAGTTGTATTTTCGGAATATTAGCTCAATAGGTATTTCAGTAAGGGACTTATCTGGCAAAACTTCATGTCTTGGAGTACTAATCATATCTACTGATGATGATTCATTGAGAATAGATATGGCTAATGTGTGAAACATGTTTTCTTTCACTATTACATCACAGGCGTCTCCGAATATCAACTGAAAAAAGATGTTTAGATCAAAGCACATCCTTGGCTAACTCGATTCTTGACGAGGTGAGAGATTCTACCTTGTGCAGTCGCTAATTGCCCATTTTATTTATTTCTTACTTACTTCTTGGAGCTAATATCTGTCCGGTTTCAATACATTATATTTTTCGCCTGGTTTCTGTATCTTCGTTGAGGATTCCATTATTTGGCATTATTTCAACTCTAGGCAATGCTGAAATAAAATAATACCGACGTTTTTGTGTTGTATAGGCCGACTGGGTTATCATGTTCACATTCGGATTACCGATAAAAATACAGGCACTCAAAAGTCAATGGAGAAAATTGCTTGAAAAAAATGTCTTTGAACATGAAAGACTCTAAAATCTCCGTTAATTTGTAGGTTTTAATAACAAAAATACACAGATAAGATATATTCAGTATTAATGGTCCAAGTTTCCGATAAACACATTGGAAAGACGCTGTTAAAAAAAGCTTTTTTAAGGCAACAGTTGATTATAGGCTTTCTTACCGTAAAACATCTCAATCTCATAAGAAACACTATTAACCACTGAAGCTTTTTACTGGCCAACTTGGTTTGGTTTTTTACAAGCTAGGAAACCTGACCTTTTTCGTCGATGCGAAAAAATGCGAAGCTTATCTTAGTAACCAAAAAAGCTGTTCCTTGGGGAAAGACTGCAGAAAATATACATTTTCGGTTAGGGTTCAAATGAAATGTGTTTTTTGACATTTTTTATTGCATAACGTAAACGAGTGTGTTTAGAGGATTTTCTGTTCTGAAGTTTACTTGATCCTTTGGTTATATGTAGATCGTATACCTGGCAGCGACAAAAAAATTAACAATAAAATAAGGGTCTGACCAATTTACAGAAACATTTTCCACCACGTCCATGTTCGGAAATCCAATTTTCAAGCAGCAGCGATTAGAAACACTACTCCATTCGTACCTAGATTAGTTTTGCGGGATGAGCTGTATATAAAACTGAAATCCTCCTACGTTCAATTGGCCTTTATGGGACGAGGTAAAGGTAATGTGATGGCCTAAGGGAATCGTCCTGTTATGCCAAATGATATTTGATCACGGTAATAGACAAACTGCCCAATTGTAATAAACAATCTAAGTTTCCATTTGTACATAACTATAATCTTTAATCCACGCGTTAAATCACCTTGCAAGTCTGCAGAAAGGATTATTTGAATGAGTGAACAAGTGACAAGCAAATTATGTTCTGCTGATTGTATCACCGGTAATCCTTGTGGAGTGCACTTTTCATGTAGTAGATGTTTTTATAATAGTATGAAAACCAGTAAAGATCTAAATGCATGAAGTAGACCATCATGGAAGCGGATCTCGTTGTCGTCGTGTTTTGTCTAAGATTTGTATGCAAACGGATAATGACAATAGTCGTACATATGAGACGAATGGTGAATGGGTGAGTGAGTGCGTTTACACATGTCAACAACAAATTACCGCAGTTATTTGTGTGGCATTACCTTTGTCACGGTGGTGGTGTTTGAGATTCATTGGCTGTCAAAAATTGCATTGCTCATCAGTTTACATCCTCCCAGTCTCATGGAAAGCTGTAAAATATGTTGTTTCGAGAGTTTGGTATTGAATTTGTAACTATTAGAATGAAAACCGGAACAAAACACGGTTTTATTGTGTTAAAAATTGGTTTTGGAAAAATGCCATCAAGTGATTTCTCCAGCTAGAATAACGGTCTGAACGGCATGATAACTGGAGATATTAAAATTGAGAATTGAATTGTTTTTTTGGCCGTGATTTAATAAAATAACAGAGATCATACGTAGCCCCATGATTAAATAACTTTATACTTAATTTTTCAAACAAAATATGTTCCATTTGCACTTAATTTGGACTCGCAGCATTTTGTCTACAAATGTGAGCCGAAAATCCTTTTGAAAGAGCACGTTCTGTTTGCAGACCCTCAATATCATTTCTGAAGTTAGAATACGGTGCAGTAATAAAAGTAGCTACTTGTTCTCCTGTGAATGTTTGGACGAATCAAGTTAAACAAAGCAATCATTGTCGGTAATACTTGTGTTATTTGTTTGTATAACTTAAGTATGAGAATAACAGTTATGTAAGCCAAAGCATACATCTGTATTATTATTCATTTATTTAAGGCCATTATTATGACCAAATGTCGTTGAGAGAATCTATAACTCGAAAATCTAAATGTATAAAAGTATCGAAGAACAGTATAACTTGAATGAAATATTTTATCTTAGGGTCTGTGGGGTCGAAGGGTACATTGAAGAGCGCTAGTGCTATAAGTATGAAGACGGAAAATGTCAAAATACACTTGCAGTATCGATTTTTTATTAGAAAACCCCTAGTAGTTGTAGCAGAGGTCCTATGATCTTAAAGTATTCGGCCCAATTTCCCAATTTGGGTATTCGCCAGTTTGACTAAAAACCAATCGAGGTCCTCCTTGGGTCTTCACAACTATACCAATTCATGTGTGAAGGCAGAGACAAAAAAATCTGTGCGCTTTTGTACATAATGGACAGACAGACAGTCAGACATCTTTAACCTCCGCATAAAACAGCTCTTGCTACTTAAAAGGTAGCAATTTATAAAACACAACATGGTGTCTATTTCTACCAGTTTGTTTGTAATATATTTTGTTGTAGTAATTAGCAGATTCATGTATGAGTGTGAAGATTAAGAGAATGAATCGTTCTCGAAACAGATACATGTACTTATATGTTATCCCGATTTTATTCCTCCCAGAATAAATGCCTTCTTGTTATCAACATGCAAGTATGAAGTAAAAGCTAAGAGGTTTCCATCCTTGGAAGTCGATTGAGTGGAGAAGATGAATCAAATGCTTGTGACTGTTGCATTTATGAAAGAGTACTTTCATGAATTTTTGACATGTAATGTATTTATAGCTGCTACTTTGAAAATGTGTTCAAGTCAATATTGTATGGATGGATTTATACTTTTATTCTGAAAGGGTAAAATTTGATTTACGTCTTGTAGCTGTGATAGCATACTGAAAATTGAAATTACCCTGGTATGCTCCTGAAAACTGATGTCAAAAGCTGAAAAGTTCTTGTAATTTAAAAAAAAAACCTCGAATAAAAAAACCAGAATGATTATACTTCGCTACCATGAATTGGTTTTGATTAAGCGACTGAATAGTTTTTACTTATGTTTTTATGATTGGTAAAGTTAATGTATTACTTTTCTCATGCTAATATATGAGATCAATAGAATTTCTAGTAATCCAGCCCGTACAAACACCGCGGAGTCGTTTTTTTCACCGATTTTTGAATTTTGAGAGATTAATAGCTTGAGGGATAAGAAAAAGTCATTTGAGTACAGAGGTTAATTTTTTAGTGTTTACATTTTGAAAACAAATTCTTATTGCGAACAGTATGAACCCCGGCAGATAATAAGTTTGTTACTGATGGAATGAAGTTTCCATTTCACAACCAGCTCTAGATTCGTGCTCCATCCATATGAAGGTTCAAATATGGGTAGATTCATGAAAGATTTAGAAAACATGCATGTAATTACAAATTGGAATAGAATATTCGTTATCCATCATTATTTTGTAGTAGTAGTAGTAGCATCTAACCACCACGCCTCCAGAAGTCGCTTACGTACGCGACATTAATTATCAGTTTTACCCTTCTTTGGACACATGTAGTGGCAAGGCTATTTATAAGGCTATGGTTTTATAAATATACATAGATTTGCGAGCCTAAATAAAACCAAACATAAAGGTTTAGTCATCAAATCCAAAAAATTATCAATCAATTGGGCGTAAATCCTGATAAATAAGAGAATACGTGTGTATTTAAATATCATGTCGTGGAATAAACTTTCACTTGATTTCATACACAGATAAGTCCTACAAAATACTTTAACTGTCATTCTGCGTACGAAAAATCAATGGTAGTGGTCGGTCGTTTTGTTGTTTCCTATGAGTTCTTGCCAAGCGTACCCATGTAACTTACAAAGGTATAACTCAAAATGTTCTTATTGGTCAAACTTTCGAAATTGGATTGTGGGAGAAGGAACCAAAAATTTACGAAGAAAAACATTCTTGGTTTTCTGACTCGCTCCATTCTATCGATGTAAGTGATGTTTTGATTTAATCTTGACCCTTGTGAGTTTGGATGAGCTCAAAAATGGCGTTATATGTATTTACTAGGTTGTAGGTTATCCAAGTACTCGGAAATTTTTAGCTGGTACATACTTATAAAAAGACACTTAAATGATTCCCGGAGTTCGGATCTTTGTATTAGTCATACCGTGTGTCGAAAATAGTATAATGAAGGTCTCTGAATGGGAATGTATCTGGTTTGGATAACTTTCATCGATGAAAGCGTCTGCACTGCCACCTCAACTGTCTTTTTAACACAGGAAACCCTCACAGAAGCTGCCGGTATTACTTTGAAGGTGAGAGTAAAAAAGATGAACTTGATGTTGGGATATATCTTACTTATAAGCCACAAATTATGCGAACCCTTCAATTATTTAACTAAAGGGCCTGCTTTCGTATTTTTCCGTTTCTCTTTGAATCATCAAAAAAAGTTTTGTTCAGAAGAGGAAGATGATAATAAGGCCAATAGACGTTATGCAGACAAACAGTTGTTGCCAGTATTGAATTTTTTACAAGATGTCGACAATGATTTCTTCATTATGTTAAGGGAAAGGAAAAACAGAGGAGCCCATTATAACGGACCCTATTATTTGAGCAATTTAACAGAGTTTAGCTTATGGCACGGCTAAAGTACCTGCAGGTTTACTAGATAGAACAAAGGCATTATAAGAACGCTGATGCGCTCATAAAATGAAACATCTGCCTCGAGTTGGTCGTGCCATCTAATGGAATTTTTTTCTCATATTGTTGTCAACCCGGCTGGATATACCCATCCGCATCATTATTTTTTAAGGCTTATTTCGATTCTAACGGAAAGGGATATGAAAAAGAAACTTTGATGCATATCGATGCTTCGTCAAATTCAAATTTCAAAGATATTCCTGGACGCAGCACACTTTTCAACTTTTGCATTTATAATTTCCACAATATTGTCGAGGAATTTCAAGTAGCGAATATTTTAAGTAATACGTTTATTCTACGGACTCTTTTTTTCAATTTCGCTGAGGCTTACAGAAAAACTAGTTGATGAAATGACTGCAATATATTTTGTATTTATACCCATAAATAAATACGCAGAGAAAATAACGGAAGCACACTATAGTTGATAGTGGTTTGCATTCTTATGTAACCAACCGGAAAACAACATGGAAAATAAAACGCAGTAAAGCAATAATTCATTCTATTAGGTGCGTTGTCAAAACAAACTGTTCAGCCACGCATTGTTTTTGTTTCCTGAAAGATCTCTGCTCCCACTTTTCCATTAGCACGTCTTTTGGCTCATTTGGGTACAATAGGGACATTTGCAGAGAAAACCTTCAAGATTATCATCGGATCGTCCCATACTTATTGTGTTACCCATGCTCGTCCTCTTGCAATAAAATCTTCATGCTATATCTCGATTATGACTTCACCTCCGTAATAATGATTTCCTCTAAAGGCGTCCTCAAAACAAGCTAAAGGCAAAAAGTTAATGATCAATAATGACATGTAGGTCATCCTCTAGAATGGGATTTACAGCTCTCGACAAATGCAGCATTATCGAATTAGAGATGAACCCCAAAGCTGAAAGCCTTACCCAAAGTGTATCAAAGCGTTTTACTTCTGAATTTCAAAAATAAAACATAATCATAAATTTTATTGCGCCCAGCAGAACGACCTTTCCACTACTCTACCATCTTATTATGAAGTAAACAAACACATGGAGGGGTTTGTCCCAAGTTCCAAGGCCGTCGATTTCATAGGAATAGAAAGCGCTGCTTTGAAAGAATTTCCGAAAATTATTGGTCGCGTAAATAGAACCGTGACTGAATAAGATCCCTTAAAAAAGTGAACCCTCGTGGGTCGTGGCAATATAAGACGCGTTAAGTGAAATCATTATATTCGTACAATAGTCCAGGATTGGCGAAAAGCAGAGTTGATTAAAGTAAGTTATTCTTAGGTTTCCACATCAGAAAAAAAATCTCCGGTTGTCATTCAGCTTGCTGAAAAGGAGGGTGCTGCTATTTTGATGGATTAATGACATGCTATCATATAAAATGTTTTGTAGAGGACTTATGCAATGTGAGCTAGAATCCCTCCTTTCAATTAGAATGCCAGAAAAGGTTTTACTTTAAACAAGTACGCTTTTCATACAAAGGTGAAGGTGGCCATAAGGAACGATTAGTGAATTGTACAGATATAATTTTAAACAAATACATTTAAAAAATATCAATTTAATGCATGAAGACCGTAGATACTTAGATTCCTGTATGCATGTGAAGTTTGAAATAACAAAAATGTAAGTGGTAAAAAAGGAGCATCATAGAAAATATACCTCCAAGATTTGAAATATGACACCATTAAATATTATGACAGAACTGACAGAGTGCCAACATGTATTAAAGTTGAAATAGTAGCATTACACAACCTTTCTTTTTGAAGAGGATCGGGTTCAGATAAGATTATGCTATTATTAGAGCCATTCATCGTTTTATAATTTACGAGCTTAAAATTAATTGTACCCTCAAAGACTACTAAAGGACGAAGGATGGTATTAGAGTATTAGTATTGTTTACAGTAAAAGTTGGATTGCAGTATAAGTATTTACTATAGAAGATGAAGATGGTAACAGCGCATGCTTCGACTATCTCATATTTAGCATAAACCAACAAGAGAAAAATTACATTTAAAAAATGATTATTTTAACGGTCCATGAAAAACAAAAATTTTCGGTATGCGTCAGAAGTTTAAAAAATATTATTTTGCTAATCATTGTCGTTATGCATTACTCTTATTGCACATTTCACCCAAGTAGTTTCGCAAATCTTTGTCGCAACTGTCCCAGTAAAAACCGCCATAATAGTAAAATAAACTATCATTTGACTACCACGTGTTCATCGCTTGTGCTGATATCATGGCTTGCCTTTTCTTCTCCTTCCTAAAGTCAAAAGTTGTAAAAGATACCAAATGGATTCGGCCTTTGAGACACATTACTAAATATTTGGAACATAATCTTCAGTTGAAAACATGCATGCTTGAGGAATTTCATTCTCCGTATCATTACAATGAATAATCGTATTCACTTTGTTTTTAAAGCCAGGAAAATTAGTAAGCAAACTTTCCGAAAATATGCACTTACTTCGTTCTCGATAGTTTAAACTTGTTGTTCGGGTACATATTTGTTAGCAATAAATAGATTAGACATTGACACTGCCTGCTATAAGGTTAATGTGAGGCTAAATACGAAATAGTGAAAATCACTTTCTGCAAAATACTAATCTCAATTACAATGTAGGTCATAAAATTTAATAACGTCTTAATTGGTTCGCTATTCAAGGAAATCACCAGCGCTGACTCCCAACTATCTTAGTGCTTTCCAATTCGAGAATCGTACAACAAGGACCCATAAGCTCACAACATGCAGTATGTCATTCTAGTCTTTGTAACACTGTACTGGTCACGTATAATTGGATTCAAAGGAGGACAGTTACATGCCCAAACACTTCACTTTGTATGCTGATACACATCAACATTATAACGCCTCTTGATTTACGTCCCTAGTTAAGCGATCATATTAATATAAAGAGATTTCTTGAAATATTTACACATCTCCCGACACCTTTAACCTTATGTGTCCATCACTCTAACAAATTCACCTTTCCATCATCGTTACCGACTCCTAATAAGCATAATCAATAACGATAAACGCATTAAAGGCGAAATTAACAAAAAAAAACTCAATCAAACTTCAGAAGCAGGACACTGTCAGGCAAGCAAAACGATACTGTATAAATAGTCTAAAGCATTCACTTGATTGTTCCGTATAAATGATGACGAATAAGTGGTTTAATCTAAGCCTATTTTAAAAAATGACAGTCGCAATACCAGAAATAACGGAGATATTTTTGTAAAGGAAAAGGGGACAACGTGAAACGAAGGCGTGAGCAAGACGAGCCTACTCACTGGAGTTTTTATGATGTTTTGAGGTTTCACGCTGAAATGCGCTACATGACAAAAAATGGTGAGCTGATTTACAGAAAAAGAAGACAGGCGGTTATACTTAGATCTCATTAGGGTCTATTTGATTTCATTTATTTTAATGATGAAATTGACATCAAATGATGCAAGGATGGATGTATGAGTGGCTAAGTGGCTGTTGAAAAAAGCCGCAGCAACGAAAAGGAAAATAATAACCAAACAAGACATACCTATTTTCGATGGCTGAGTGACTGAGTCGGTGAAAATTGTGATAATCTAAAATAATATCGCACATATTATCATTCATACTCGCTCAATTTTCATTTGGTGTAACATTTTCAGACTGGTGATACGTTCTGTCAAGCAGATGTAGAGGAGGGGAGAAGTAGTACAGTATGTATGAATTCCAGCTGGGATAAGTGAAATGCCCTCTTAAACTCTTTTATAATAAAAATGTTCACACGTTACATGACAGCTTGTGGTAAAATGTGCGAACACTTCAACGAAAGACAGGAACGAATGTCTTTTCTATCAGTAGTCAGCACACACACAACTTTTATTTCAAATTGCGTAAAATAAACGAGGGGAATATGTTATCTTTTTTTTCATCTCCTAATCTCAAACACTTTGTTCGCTTTGCGACTTGTCAACTAACACCTGAATGAGCTCTTGTAGCTAATATCTATTGATAACCTCTCATAAATGTAAACAGCCCAAGATTACCAAGAATTATAGCTCTAACTACTTTTCGCTACTCGTGTATGGCCTACTCGCCTTTCCTTTGCTAGGGAGGGTTGAAAATTCTACGAATTTTATTTAATGCTGACATTACACGCTATATCTTCTGATACTCTACTGGAAACTTCGTGTCTGGATTTGTGTAACTTCAAGCAATTATTGCATATTGATATTTATTAAATAAATGTATGATCCATTAAATAAATAAGTCCATTATTGTTCTGATCATCTTGTAATATGATTTTTCGGACAGCAGTTTTGCTTGCATTTGATTAAGGAGAGTGGAGGGAAACGCACTGTTCTGTTCTGAATAAACTGCAAATGCCTTTGTCAAATCAAACCTATGCCTATGTTATGTCAAACTATTGAATGCTGAAGGGAACGAAAAGATGCCATTTCCCTTTCTCGCTGATTTACCTACTACGCAAGAATGACTCCCTAGTGTAGCTTTAATAGCGAGCCCTTAATTACCTCAGAAAAAGACTGCAGAGATTCCAAACCACTTTTTTAGTGGGTGCAGTTACAACTACAACTATTGACTAGGCACATCTAAATTTCACCGGGTTATCTTGCAGTGTTGTTGATACTCAAACAGTAGCTTGTAGTTTATTGTACATGTATTTTTCCTAGATAAAAATTTAAAACCAACTATTCGATTGTGATAAGTGAGTTCAGAGTTGCCTCATAAATGATATGAAGTTAGTGTACTCGGCAAAACCAAACTGTAATGTAGATTAGGTAATCGTAAAACTGAACAAATAAACTATTGCATTGTACAAAAAAGCTTGGATGAATTTCATTTGTACAACAACAATTTATTCTAGCTCTTGTCGAAGAATCAGAATATATGTTTTTATGACTTTTTTAACGATTTATCATCGCTACCAGTTTTGGCATTGTTAGATGTGCCAGTGTAGCTCTTGAATTTGGCTTTTAGGAAATCTGTCAGTTACTAGACACTTAGAACCGTGTTCGGAGATAGATATATGCAGTTATAATGAGAAGTATAGCAACCGGAATTCATTGTGGGACTTTACAACATGGCTCACCAAGATAAACATTAAAGATTATTTGGATTAGTTCCATCAACATCATTCTCTGTGCCAATACAATATACTTATCGGGTTAAAGCAACATGCGCAACTGGTATCATATTTGTTTGTTTGTTTGCCTTTAACTCTACCACAAACTAATTGAAAGAAAGTTCTAGTTGTTACACCTAGCTATATTAACTTGTTTTGTGTTTCTCATTATAACGTACATTGCTACACTTGTCATTTGGTTGGCTTTATCTTAACATGCTGTATGTTTCATGCACTGATTCATTCCAATTTCAGGGAGTATGTGAGAGGTGTGGGTTGCTGACTGCTTATTTCAACAAGATGTCTCTGTTTATGCTCATTTTTATGGGTTCATAGAGTTACACGAAAAATTGTTCCATAAAGTGAGAATTTCAATGGTTTACATCCCTAATGATTTCGCCATGATATATTGACGCAATCGCTTACCAAATATGACAACTGTGCCTTCCCTTTACAAACAAAGAAACTTGTATAGTCGAAGTCTTTTTGATGTTGATATGCTAAGGATCTGCTTCGTAATTACGCGTGAAAGTACAATTAAAAATTCCCCTGTTTGATTTAGACCTAAAAGACTTCATCCATTTATGATGATTGAGATGTTATAAAATGTATTTGTCGATGGCATATTGGGCGAACTCATAATCCATGGACAATATAAGAATAATGCTGAGATCAAATTCATTTTCATTTGAAAAGTCAGACAAGCACACTTTTGGTTGTATATTCCAATGCACATAGGCAATAAAACGCAACACAATAAATATTCATTTTTCATAACCTGATGCGACTAATTGCGTATTTGATGAAGCTAGAACTTCCGAGCTGAAGTTTTTAAATGATGATTTTCGGTATGCCGGCATTATTCAATTCAACACATTCATAATGCATGGTCCACAGCAAATGTCAAGCATTCCATAGCATACCAATTTAGTTGTTTTTGAAATGAACATAGCAGAACCTACGAGTCCTAACAAAAACTTATCGTGACCCGCTCCAAACCATACATCGTCCAGTGGACTTGTTGTGTAATACTTGAGGTGAAAAGGAACGATAGTACCTGAAAGAAGAATTTTCACGAGCTACCCTAAAGAAATACCCACACAATTTGGCATATTATCGCCCACTACTTTTGAACGTTCAGAAAAACCAACAATAGGTCAAAATAACTATATTGATGGCACTACCATTTTTTGAGGAAGCCGAAACTGATGAGGTGATGCCGAGAAATTTGTATTCGACCATTGTTGTGCCGCAAGGTTTAAGGTGTATCTGTAATGATCGTGTGATCTTGACTTGTTGCTTTGTACATGTCTTTTGTTACTCTCTGAAAAATAAATGCTCGATCTCCATGTTTAAGATGATGCCGACTGTAAGATCAATAGCTCAAGTTGGACTTGATACTGCCTAAACTCAGGTGCGAAGAAAACAGCGAGACAGGAAAAGGTAGTTAAAAAGGTTGGACAGCGTAGCTTGCGAAAAGAATGTGTGTGTAAGGGTGTTTTGGAGCTATCGGGTAATTGTAGCAAAGGATGTTTATGGGATGTGCTCCCTGACGGTGCGAGAAACTTTTGATGACTGTATTTACAATATTTGTACAAAAATTCCGCTCTGGTACAAGAAATACTAGGAAATGATTGATGTTTAGGCTTTGAAGCTTCAAGCCAACTATTTAAACATGCTCATGCATCAACTCACTTCCGGACGCACAGGTTATTAGTTCATGTATCAATTTTTTAATGTCAATTATGAAGATGAGGTTTACGAAATGGTGGCCCATCGAATTCATCAACGCCAGGATACACTGATTTTCATTGTTTCAACACTGATTTTATCTATATGCTCCTCATGTGTGTGAAATTTCTACACTCATTGTGTCGTTCGACTATTGTAAACGGGACGATGTTGCTTTTGTGTACAGTTCGCCCCATCCTCCTCTCATCATGCCAAAAGAGCTGACTGCTTGACACTTCGACACCGAAATATCTGTCTTGGTATAGTTGAGAAGGTGATTAGAACACGAGGAGTAGCCTTAAAATATTTGGTTTTCCAAGAAGTCATGCGCTGCGCGCAGTGTGAAAATTAGCAACTTGATCGCTCCTTAAAGTAAGCAGGTTAGCCGGTGAGCAAGTATCCAAAGCCTTTCTTCATTTCCCAAAACTTTCCAATGTCATGTTCATTTTTGTATGTTTATATGAACACTGGCACTGGCATGGTGTCTTTTCAGTGCTACGTAGGAATTGAAATATATCATTCTACTCTCCTTACGTACTTTTTTCAATGAATACTGCCTAATTTAAAAGAATCTCTTCAGAGGAGGAACATTTCTGTCATTAATGAATGCCAAAAGCTGTACAGCTTTCTTCATCATTATAAGTGACTGTGACGGGGCTTGCTAGTAATACTTTGTCACTTTTTTTCTCGGGTTTGCTCACGTTAACATCTTTAATGAGAAATGTACTACAACTCCTACTTTTTTTCTAGAGCTTGTTACATGGCACTAAAACGTCCTCGCCGTCATCATAAAAGTACACATATGTGAAGCTTCATTAGTTCAAGAGGCAGTGATACATGTAAAGAATTCAAGTTTTTGGTAAACTTATCTCTTCCGACGGTAAGGATTTTTAGAAATGCAGCATATTCTTTGGAAAATATTTGAAACAAAAGAACCAACTTTATTAACCACATTCACTCTAATATTTTTTTCCGTCCAAAAAATACCTTAAAATCAACGGTTTTAATGAGCTGTTACTTTTTTGGCGAAAAATCAGGCAGATGTGCTCATCGAGAAATGCTTCAGATTTCATATTGGTTTTCACCTAGAAACGGTTGTAGAACGTCAAAAATCAAGTTGAACTTGGAGGGTGTTGAGCTGCACACGTATCAACCGCAGAAAGATGATGGTATAATGTGAATCCTAACAGGAATCTATGATAACGTGTATTTATTAAGTCATTAACATCAGATTCAGTATCATCACCACGTAGAAAACTGTTAGTGATGGGTTTGTTTGAGTATTAGGTACTTTTGACACATAAGTAGACTGCAACTTTACTAACAATCCGACCCTCCCGCTCAAGCGTAATGTGTCCACCGTGGTGTTCAAGGCAAAGAACTTTTGAAATTTGAGGTTTTCACCATGAATGTACTCAATCTTTGCTTGTAAATTTCATCGGGTTTCACACACACTTAAAAATATTCAGTTTCTGTTGGGTTCAATTTGATAGCTGTAATTAGCTGGTGATATGATAACCGTTTCGCAGAATCCAGTACATGTAGCTCTTGCTGTGGTTAGCAATCTTACACATACATATGTGTTCAGCTGTATGCAATTATGGACCACATCTTGGGCTGGAACTTTTCAGTATATGCGGAAGATTCGAACGAATGTCGAAATTACTAAAAGCAACACATAATTTTGTTTTCTGACGGGAACCTTATCTTCTGTCCATCGAAATCGCTCCAGGATATGTTACATTTTTAAAGCCACCGCCTGGAGTGATGTATTTCTCGTGATAATACTTGATTGAATAATGAAACCCTCCCTTCAGTAATTATATACATTTTTAAATCCTCCGGATCGTGTTGATGACTCAATGGATATAGAATAGATCAGCAATTATTATTAAAGAAACAGTTACTCTTGTGCTGCATGGCGATTCCTATCCCCGATACCTGTTAACAGTTCTTGTGGTGTGATCTTTCTTAAATAAAAGACAAAATCTTTATCCTATTCGATAGATCATATTATATTTCAAAGTCAAATCGCTTAGGTATGCACGTTGAGCAGTTTCAGTAAGACGGAATACAGGCGATGACGATAAAGCAGCTTAAGAAAGCATTAATTTCTTTTCACTGATGAGGATGGAGCGTATTATTGACAGTTGAATGCTTTCATAATGATCGCATGTTCTTTTTGTCAGTTGCCTGATTTAATCATATCAAAAGAAAAGATGAAAAGCTACCGTGTTTGTATTATCTTATCATATCATTCAAGCATGTTTGTTATCATATTTAATATGTATGTCCATGGTTGGCATACATATGAAAATCATAGTATTTAGGAGTCCCACACATATGATTTCCATCGATCTTGAGCCGCCGCAATGATCAGATAAAACAATTTTTGGCTTTGTTCGTGACATGCTGGAGGCAGTATGCATGTGAAGTTATAGCTGGATAGTAAATAGCCATTGTATAAGTGAAACGAAGCGTTGATACTTAATGATTATCAACGCAGCACCTTGTAATTTAAGAAGAGATATCTCCCAACATCGTTTTATGTGTGTTACATGTCTCCATCCGAACAATTGTGATAAAACGGTGCGGTCGCTATTCTCAGCACACGAAGAAGCTTTCATCTATGTATATATATCTGACATAGTCCAAATGAATGTTCACATAATTTAGGTTTTAAAAGTTGAAGGTTTCGGTGTGCCTGAAAAAGCGCAAGCAAATCCTAACAAGCGTGTTGAATACTTTGTAACATCTAATAAAAATATCAGTAATCTCAATCCCGTCAGGTGCAAACAGGCGTATATTTATAAATAGTTCACGATAAATAGTCGAGAAAGAAGAAATGATCCTCCTCTGATTGCTCATTTTACAGAAAGTTTTTAATGCCAAACGGCAATGGTTGTAAGGTTGTAATGCAGACATTTTGAAAACGTAAAATTGTTGACATTTTCGTTAATTGATGGAGACTTGCGCACCGGACCGACGACCGTCTTGTCTGGGCTTCCACAAGTTCTAACATTGAATGAAATTCGTTCTTTACCTGTTGATGAAATTGAAGAGAGGAAACATTTAAAGACTTACCGATTTACACGCTCTGTTGTCTCTTAAACCACATGACCATACCAAAATGGTTACCTAAATATATACTATCGTGATAAGTTGAACTTACAGGGTGAAATCATGAAATACGAGATGCTACTACTGGTCTCCTGTCTACAACCTCTTTCAACAAGAAAGAAAATACTGCAGTCATGCTTTCCTGATTTTCTTTTTCTTTAAATAGGACACGATCAAATACAGAAAATAGATTCTTCTTGTTAAAAAATACAAATGTTATAGTAAACCTTGTTAAATTTCTTTAGATTAGACAATTCACTCGGCCAGCCACGACCTTCTCATGTAGTTCTACATCTTATTTATTTATAGAGTATCAGAATAATGATGATGAGGTAAAGAACACTAGCGCTACAAAGTCTTTGTATTGGAAACGACACATGACTAGTGTGTAGTGAAACGGAAAAGAGAATAGTGAACAAAGAAAAGAAACAATGATTAATAGAGAAGGTAGATTTTCAGATACCCTCGAATCAATTGTCCGTACTGGAAAGATTGTTCCAGCACGATTGGATAAGACAGTCCCATAATAATAGAACCTTACTTCCTCGGTCTGCATTGATCCGGATAGAATCATTATAAGAAACTCTATCATTACAGTGCCTAAAAAGTTAGCTTAATTTCCTATACTTTACGTGTAGTAAGACTAGGTTTGGTCCTTAATCAGCCAATTACTGAGAAAAGCAGAAGGTACATGAATGAGTTCTGAAAAGGTACGCAATAGAGCTGGGGAAGACGATTTAAGACGATTGATGTTAGTGTACCTTTTTCACTCTCACCGTACAATAAATCAGGTAATACTATTCTTCCGTATTTAGTGCTAATTCGTACAGAGGAATTGCCATTCCCTTTGGCTGGTTTCTTACCTGTAAGAACTCGCGAGGTCCTTGGTACACAGTAGTGCATCTAAGCTAGTTAGTTTGGGCATCTAACTCGTATAAAAACCAGCCCGTTACACACCGAACCCTTTAAGTAGCGAAAGCGCCATGCACCTCGTAACATGTACGAAAATACTCTTACCAC
>VICI01002103.1:0-18231 GCA_019593645.1 Akabosia matsudoensis | reverse complement strand
ATGGCCAAAATACACGCGAGTTAGATACCCAATTGCCACGAATACGTAGCAAACTGATATCCAGATAATCGGTCGCTCTGGGTAATTAAATCTGTTGTTGTCAATCATGAAAGTTAAGACAGTAATACCGCATAAACCCGCTGTTATCGATGACCAAAAACTTATCCAGTAGTTGGCAAACGTTATTTGCTCTTGGGTGTCGTATCCGTAGGATCTGCAGGGAAACGCACAATTTTGTACGGTACCTGTCGTAATACTTATGTTTTGGGTTGAGATTATACTTGATGATTCGATTCTGATTAACGGCGATGAACACACACATTCTGAGCATTCGTTGACTTCTGGAGTAATTTTCTTGTGCGGTATTTTAGGGGATTGGGGGGGTTGAGGGTGTGGGACTGGGACTAACGGGTTTACCGGCAATGAAGATGATGGCGTTTGCGGGGGCGGCTCGCCTCCTTTCTCGTCCTAAAAATAAAAAAGTGTATAAATAAATCTTGAGTAAATCGTTACACTTGGTGCCAAAATGTTATACGTACCATGCATATTGAGTGTTTTCCAAATCTCGGGAACTTGTCGCATCCCATGTGTTCAGGCCATTGGAAGTTGTACTGCTTCATCACAGGTTCGCAACCTGCACGGGCACGCTCACATACTGTTCGGCATGGAGGAACCGTTCCTGTGTATAAACACGTGTGTTAAATTTGTACTTAAATGTTTTCAAACTGAAACGCGTTGACGTTACTCACCAACATAATCGTCCATACAAATTGGAACGTATAAACTGCAGATGAAAAACTGGAGATCGTCTGAACACTGGATCTATAAACGCGGCATAACGGATGATTAAAGAATCAATCATGCAACGTAACGTTAAGTAGTCAATTTTAGTTACCTGAACAAGAGGCCACCAAGCATGAACTTCCATGCCAGCTTCTTCTTGAGTTTCGTGGTTGAAAGAATTAGGCATTTGTGTGTAATTGTACTGGATTGTTTTGCACATTGGTATTGATATCTCTTGGCAACGGGTTTGTGTGCTTTCACTAGTTATTTCCGTGATTAAACTCAACACAATTAACAAACTTATTCGTGAGTCCATGATGACGGGATATTTGATACTATACTACCTGGAATGTCGTTTCCAAGTATAAGACGGGAAAGTAAAAAAAATAGGAAGGGTGAGGTTTCCATAACAACGTGAAAATGCATCTTGTACACGCATATACGTACACACCCGCGCATGTTCGTGTTTCTGGAGAATCCTGGAGAAGGGTGAAAGTGTTTTTCATAGGAGTTTTGCATTTCTCGGGGTGATGAATGAGTCATACCAGAAGAGAAGAAAAAAAAAAGTGAAAACGAGAAGCTGATCAACATTTTGGCCGTACTTGTAGCGCCCTCTATCCTCGATAATGTAAACAAACGGATGTGTTTTTAAAGAACCAATGGGAAACGACCTCGTCATAATGGGTATTTAATGTATGTGTGAGAGAATCTTATTTATCCAGGGTAAACGAATTATCAAAACGGATTGCCCTAGTTTTTAATCACGTTTAATGCGTATGCACGGATTTTTACATGTCTTTTTTTAAACTCATTCATAATATCGCATTAGCAGCAGAGTGAAATGTAAATTGAACATACACCCCCGGAACGTCAAATAAAAAAAAAACACACACTGTATTTATGGCCATATGCATACGATACTCTTTTCACGCCTCTCATATTGCGCATATGGTCGAGGGGATTGTTTCCTCCGATTTCTAAAAAAATAACTGTCAAAGTTTTTTTTTTCGTGAACGCAAAAACATGGAGGAGTTAACGGCTGGATTGTTGTTTAACGACACTATGGTCATGATTGCCGGGGGATCGGCATGTACCAACAACTCGCAACAGTTGCACGAAGTCGTTAATGTAAGGTTAAATATTATTTAATAACTGAATTGTATAAATTATAGCATATTGCAACGCTTATTTTATAGTTCACGACTGGGTCAGACGTGACGTTTGAGTTATCCGGAGTTTCCTCTTCAAGCTCATCGATAAGTTCAAACTCGCCGACGTACTACCCCTCAACAAACTTACCCGCTGAGCTGTTTACAGAATTTAACGAGTTCACAGCTTTCAACTTGGGGTCGTCAAATTTGCTCGCATCTTCTGAAAACTCGGATAGTGAGCGGATGATGGAGGAACTGATTTCAAGCGATTTGTCGTCTGATGAGGATAAGTTCCTAGAGACAATTAGGTGCGGGGGCGGAAACACTTCGGTTATGTACACAAACACGTTGTTGAGTGAAGAGGAACTTGTCAACACGATTCAGAATTATGGGGACGTTAAAGTCGTTCAAATTGATGGAGGAATTGGTGTTGGAAATCAAGACACGAGTGTTGACAACGTTGCTGTGGAAATGATCGAGAATGAAAAGAAATCAAAAAAGCGTAAAGCTTGCAGTTTGAGCGGGTCTAACGCCAATTCAATGAATAACAAGCCCGTTAAAAAGGTCAGAAAAGGTACATTGGCTTTTTTTATTGGGAAATGAAAACTAACGCCTTTTTCGTGTGTGTTTTTAGTGTGAGAAGAAGCCTCATAAAACTCGAACAGAGTCTCGAGTATTTGACGACACTTTTGTTGACTTTGGCTCACCATCGCCTGGATCTCCTCAACAGCAGCCCCAAGTGAACGAGAACGGAACGTTCCAAGAGCTAAAGTTATCTGATGAGGAAAAACGGCTTCTCATGAAAGAAGGCATTACTTTGCCCTCACACTATCCTTTGACTAAATTGGAGGAACGCGAGCTGAAGCGGATCCGAAGGAAGATCAGGAACAAAATCAGCGCCCAGGATTCACGCAAGCGAAAGAAGGAGTTCCTTGATCGCCTCCAACACAAGTAAGTGAAGCGCTATATCTATGTTTCTCCTCAAAATTATTTCTAAAATATTTCGAAAACCGAGTTTTCACCTGCGTCTATGTGAGGTTAACGTGTTATTAGAAGTGAGTACTTTTTTCCGTTAATTTTTCCTCGTCAGGTGAAAAAATATGAAAGACTTTATGATTCTCTTCAAGTTAGCTTTGGTTACTGAGAGGTTCAAATTGGTGATTAGAAATGACGGAAATGAGCATTATCTGCTTCCTCGTGGCAAAAAGTATGCTAAATTTTTAAAACCTGGGTACTTAGAGGTTAACGTTTTCGACGAAAGAATATCCTTGATCAGCTACAACATAAGTGCGTTCATAATTTGATGTAGAAATGATCAAATATTCAAAGAATTTTTTAAAAATCTGGGTAGTTAAAAGCGCCAGGTTATTCTTTTTTCCATTAAATATCAAGAGTTGAAAACAAAATCATGCAACAATTTGTAAACCTGGATGATAAAAGGTTAACATTTGAAAATATCGAAAGAAACAACATGCACATGCATTTTATACTTTCAAAATAACCTGAACGCACATAATTCCCAGTATATTAACCTTTTGCCACCCAAAACTTTCATTAATTTCCAGATTACAAGAAGTAGAAGACGAAAAGTCTTGTTTGCAAAAACGTGTCCGATCCTTGGAATGTTTGAACAGCAAGCTGTAACGCGCAGGTAAAACGACTTCAAGCGGCGTTGAGCAATTCAACCAGCAACAACACAACATCCCCGCTGACAACAAACAAACCTGGCGGTGTCGGCGGTACTTCAATCCCAGCAGCAACGACGTTACTGGTGCTAATCCTATCGTTAGCTTTGGTAGTTTTGCCAAACTCCCTGGATAAACGTAACGATTCTGTGGTGTCTAACGACCTAACGTCATCATCATCCGAGATCCTGTCGCTGTTGAACCGAAGCAGCAACGAAGTTCGCAGTAAAAACATGGATAACCCGATAAAATCTCGTGTAATGGTTGATGATGATGGTGAAGAGCATTCGTACGTGAACGTGAATGATTTGTTAAATCAAATGAAAAGTTTGTTGAAAAGTCGTGGTAAAGTACGTAAACGTACGGTTCCGTACGCATACACATCGTCTTCTTCATCATCATCATCATCGTCGTCAGGGTGGTATGAGTCTGACGACGAGCAAGAGTACAGTACTTCTCGACCACTAAAACGTACTCGATACCGTACATTCCAGATTGTAGATGACGTGAGTGTGGATTGAACAGAAATAATAATAAAAAAAAGAAGAGTTTTTTTCTTTTCTCTCTGCACGATAATATACGATACTTCGGAGTTTTTGTGTGTTTTTTTTCTTACTCACCACCACCACCACGATTATCATCATCAACCATGGCGAAGAAAACTTACGATCTTTTGTTCAAGTTACTTTTAATTGGCGACTCGGGCGTTGGAAAAACTTGCATCCTTTTCAGATTCTCAGATGATGCGTTCAATACCACGTTTATATCGACGATTGGTTAGTAAATAATTTTGTTATTTACAAGAGTTACTTTTTTTCTTTAGTGCGTATCAGCTGATTGATAGTGTTCGGGGTTTTTTTTAATCTTCAAAGGTATCGATTTCAAAATCAAAACGATAGAGCTGAAAGGAAAGAAAATTAAACTTCAGATATGGTGAGAAAGGAAATTGTTTTGTGATCATGATGATTGGAGGTTAAAAATTTGTTTAATTTTTAATCTTTTTCATGTACTTTAAGGGACACGGCGGGTCAGGAGCGATTTCACACTATCACGACGTCGTATTACCGAGGTGCGATGGGGATCATGCTAGTTTACGATATCACGAATGTCAAATCTTACGAAAACATCGCAAAATGGTTACGGAACATCGATGAGGTAAAAGATTGATCATTCTAAACGCATATTTGGTTGCTAGTAATTTTTATTAACAAAAGATATTATGAATTTTTATTAGCACGCCAACGAAGACGTTGAGAAGATGATATTAGGTAACAAATGTGATATGGAGGATAATCGTCAGGTGGCCAAGGAACGGGGGGATGCTGTAAGTTGTGTCGTTGAACTCTATACTGTAGCATAGAATTTTTATTCAAACAAAAGCAACACGCTGACATTTAAAATCTTCCAAGTGCTGAGAAGCTGGGATACACCGGAAATGCTAAAACATGAATGAATGGTTAAAATTCAATTAATTCTCAGATCGCAGCTGAGCACGGAATAAAGTTTATGGAAACATCAGCAAAGAACAACGTAAATATTGACCGTGCGTTCCACGAGCTCGCCGAAGCGATTCTAAACAAAACGTCACGTGAAACGGGAAGCGCAAGTAGCGGAGGTTTAGGAGGACCTGGAGGATCCGTGAACCCTGAGTTACAAGACCGATTTAATCTTAACCAGAATAAAAACGCTACATCGAGAATAAATCAGTGTTGCTAAGATTATGTTTTTGAGCTTTGTAGCGACGTCTTTTTTTTTCGAACAATTGTAAATAAATACCAAAAATGCTTTGTATTGTGATTTATTTCCGGTTTGGAATCGTTCCCAGTATCAATTTATCATCATCAAAAAACAGTCGGGCAAGCATGAACATCATCATCACATCACCCACCCGGCTACCGAGGCACTTCATGATACTAAAAATAAGTACAAAAAAGTTTTGTTGGGATTTTCTCGAAATACCCCGTACCGGGAATGTCCAAACATCTTGTTACTATTATTCCACAAAATGAATTAAAAGTTTAAAATGAGTGATCAAGTAAATAAAGTTAACGTGCAGGGTCCTGCGCGACCCGTACGTAGAAGACTGGAACCTTCCGATAAGCAGTTGAAACAGCAACAAGCGAAACCTAGTAATGTAGCTAAATTAACTAACTCGACTACTACGATTATGGCTGGACTTTACGATTTGGAAGAAACGTTAGGGAAAGGTCATTTTGCTGTCGTTAAAGCTGCCAAACATGTGTTCACTGGAGAGAGGGTGAGTTAATATCATACACGTACTAGAATCGAGGTTAACCTTTCGTTTCCCTTGTTGCGTAGGTGGCGGTAAAAGTGATTGACAAAACGAAACTCGATACTGTTAGCCAAAAAGCGTTGCTTAAAGAGGTAAGTGTGTGTTAACTTATCGTTCATTAAATGAGTTACTAATGAAAATCGTGACTCTCGCAGGTGCTTTGTTTAAAGCTAGTCCAGCACCCGAACGTGGTGAAATTGTACGAGGTGATTGACACGAGTACGAAAATGTACTTGGTTCTCGAACTAGGACAAGGAGATTTATACGATCTTATTCTTACACATCAAGGTAACAACTTAACCTTTTATCTACGTCTGCTTCTAAATAATAATAGTAAAATCTGGACTAAAAAAACTGTTTTTTTTTAAAAACCAACTCTTTTGAATGGTCAGGCGGGTTTAAAGAACCGGAAGCCCGTGAGCTGTTTATCCAGATATTAACAGCAGTGAGCTACTGTCATAAACTGCACGTGGCCCACCGAGATTTAAAACCAGAGAACGTAATTTACTTCCCATCCCCAGGATCACGACTAGGCTCTGTGAAACTAACAGATTTCGGGTTCTCAAATAAATTTTGTCCAGGAGTTAATTTAGATACGAGTTGTGGGTCATTAGCGTACTCAGCTCCCGAGATTTTATTAGGTGACAGTTACGATGCTCCGTTGGTTGATATCTGGAGTTTAGGCGTGATTTTGTACATGATCGTTTGTGGACGGGCTCCATTTTGTGAAGCCAACGACTCGGAGACATTAATCATGATCATGGATGTCAAGTACAGTATTCCAACACATTTGAGTGATGCGTTGAAGCACCTGATATCGCGTATGCTTGTACGTGATCCTAATCAAAGAGCTAATTTACACGAGATTGAATCACATGAGTGGGTGGGCGGGTGTAAAATACCGCATAACACGCCGCTCATTTTTAACCAGCAAGTGAGTGAGGTAGAGAGGGATAAGATCATTACCGAGATGGTGGCCGGAAGTGTCGTGTCCAGTGCTGAGGATGTTATTACGTAAGTGATCATTAGTTTGGGTGTATCTCTCTCTCCAGTTTCGATCCATGGGCTGTCCACATGTGGCAAAACGTGTGAACGCCTGGCACTGTGAACAGCCCATGAAGCAATAGAGATGGAATATGAATGAAAAACTTTCTTACCTTACATAATATTTCGTACAAATTTGCTAATCACTCATGTTTTAATGTGTTTCACAGCTCCCTCCGCTCCAACGCGTATAACCACGTGACGTCAACGTATTATTTACTCGCCGAACGACTACTCCGCGATAAAACAAAATCAGACGGTGTTTCATTAAGCGTAACGCCACCTGCAGAGATACCATGCGAAATCCCCACCCCCCGAATCCGAAAAAACTCCCACACGTTAGAAGACGTAGTGCTTCCATCGACAATCACGAGTAAACGCGAATCCTCATCAAATACTAGCAAACAAACGAGATCTGTAGACGTGTTGGATCTTCACACTTCACCCGCAATCCCAAGCTCCACAACAACACGAAATACATCACCTCATCATCCTCATTATTATCATCATGTTGGAGGGAAACCGTCACGGGTGGAAGCACCGAATCATTCACCTCCAAAGTTCTGTAGCGAGTACAAGATAACAAACGAACCTCCAGGATCATCAGATAGTTCGGATGAAGGTAGTGTGCACACGCCTGTCACGAGTCATCATCATCATCTACATAATCCTTCATCCGTCGCTGTACCAGTTATCAACGTTCAAGAACCTGAGGACGAACCTGAACCAGAAACGAAATCTAGTAGTAGCGGGAGTGAAGCACAAAATAATAATTTAAGTATACGCGATTTTGATGAGGATTTACCACCGGATGGTGGAGGTGGGGGGAATAAGAAAAGTAAAAAGAAACGTGTGCTATTTTTGTCATGGTTCTTTAAGAAATCTGACAAGTCGAGTAGTAGTAACAGTAACAAATCAGGAGAGTCTTCTTCAAGGAATATTTATAAAACTAAATCTTGCTCCGAACTCAAATTCTAAATCATGTAATCTTGACTTACACACTCACGAAGTACTCGCGTTGCATCAACGTAAATAAACACTGTACAAAGTAGAAAGATTTTTTAAATCAAAGCTCTGAAACTGATGTTTTTTTTATTTTGCATAAACAACCGAACACAACATGTTCGAAAAATTCTCGTTGGGAGTATGCGTGTTTGAAATGGTTATTCGAAATCCCGTCAGATTCTTACGTTTACTTGTCAGACATGGGATTTCGTTTTAAAAATTTGTGGTTTCAGGTATAAACAATACGTCGAGATTGGTTCGGAAAAGTCGCAAACCAGGGATTTCCACGTGCTCATGAATTTTGGTATTTAAAATCTATTCCGGTACTCTAACCCATTTTTGTCAGAAACGAACAACCCGCTCGCGATCATTACTTGTAAGTAATGTATTGAGAGTAGATGGAATAAGATTTGTTATTCCCTCTACTGTATTGAGTATCCTCACAACTATCAGAAAATGTTTTTTAAAAAACAACAAGAAAGTCTAAATTCGAATCGATATATTGTTTTTGGAGGGAAAACACTTACAGAATTTTTTAAAAGTTGATTTTATAGCTCAGGAGGAATTTAAAGTACACGATATTTTCCTTTGCACGACCGTGTGGATCCTCATGTGAGCTTCCAAATTACCTTGAACTACACTTTTAAATAACATTTTTTGTTTATCTCTACACTTTACGAGTAGTTGTCCCCCCAAAATTACACCCAGAATATGAAAATGAATGTATTTAGCGAAACTTTCGGACATTTTTACTCCCAGAAACTACTCTGACGACCTTCCTTTTTCTTACACGACCGTATGGATCCGAATGTGAGCTTCTAAATTACCTTGAAGTCAGTACGCTTTTAAATAAGATTTTTTGTGTATCTTTACACTTTACGATACGAGTAGTTATCCCCCCAAAATTACACCCAGAATATGAAAATGAATGTATTAAGCGAAACTTTCGGACATTTTTACTCCCAGAAACTACTCTGACCTGTGAACCTTGAATTCACCATCCAAATCATAATTTATTTTTTGTTAAGTTTTAAATTTTAGGGAGTCCTTTTTCTCCATAATTACTCGGACGATTGAACATCAAGTTGCATATTGTCTGCATGTTAATGAAGCTACTTGTTTTTCAAAATATTGCAAGTTTTTTATTGTTTACATGGACGATAATCTCTATTCATCTTTTCGATTTTAGGGTCAGCCTTCTCCAAAAAAAACTCGAAAAACTGTATCGATTGAACAGAACAAGTTCGAATTTCACAATTGTATTGTATTGTTTTATTTTCAGTACAATGATTACTCGAAATCCCGTCAGAATCTGTTACAAAACCGAAAGTAAATTCAAAACTCGGCAATTTGTTAACCGTGAATAACTAAAAATTCCAGCCATTATCTTTTTGAAAATACCAAAAATAAATTCTAAATCCCCTTAGATTCGTGTAAAACCGCAAGTAACTCTAACTTCCAGCCTGATTCTTGAAAAACCATTATGAATTAAAGACTCTCAACGAAATGAAAATCATCTACAACGGGGCTGTGCACGGACGGTTATATTTTTTAAATATGGTGCTTGATAAACAAATTTTATGAACAAAATTCATGGTTATTTTGTGGTGGGGTGGGTTAAAATACAAAAATAAATAAACAGTGGTAACAAGATAATGAAGCTTTGCGGTATGAAAAACTACAAAAATCAGAAAATGGGGTTTTTTTGGAACGTTCAGGAAAAACTTTCACGTCAATCTGGCCAAGCGTGTACATCAACTTCGGTAACCATCAGAGCAATCGTTCCTTTATTTTATAGCGAAAAATCGAATGCGGACACCTGCGGGAGCCTGAAGGACCTGAAACGCTAGGTAATAACGATCCTATATAAGTACCAATATGGTTTGCAACCACAATGCTTCAAGGTCGTTTGGAAGCGCACCCACACGGTGGAAAAGAAATGGCGATTGTTTTCTCATATGGCCCTGGTAGTATAACCATGTTCTTTTTGAAAATACCCGACATAAATTTGAAATCCCGTCAGATTCGTGTAAAACCGCAAGTAACACATAAGTCCAGCCCGATTCTTTAAAAATCATGATGAATTAAAAATTCTCAACGAAATGAAATTCAGCTACAAATATGGGACTTGAAAAACAAATTTTATGAGCAGAATTCATGGTTATTTTGAGAATGTCTAAGTTTTAGTCGAAAAATGAATTTGGTAACCTGTATGTACGTAAAAATGAACAATCTTATTTAAACGTTTCCTAGAGTTCCTGGAAGCCTTTCTGTACAATTTTATTCAAATCCATGTGGAGGCGTATGCATTTTATAGACAAAAACGTGTTCCGGCACAAAACCCTACGCAAACGTTTCTCACAGTCAGAGCCCTATAGAGCCTCTACGTCAAATTTGGTAACCATCAGAGCAATCGTTCTATTCTATAGCGAAAAATCGAATCCGGACACATGCGGGAACCTGAAGGAACTGAACTGATTAGGCCGGAAAACTATACAGCTCACAGCTAGGTAATAACGATGATACCAATATGGTTTGCAACCGCAATGCTTCACAAATTACAAAAACTGATTCAGAAGCATACCTCAAGGTCGTTTGGAAGCGCACCCACACGGTGGAAAAGAAATGGCGATTGTTTTCTCATATACCCTGGTAGTCTGTCCTTCCACAAGCAAAGGAGACGGGACAAAATGGTTTTAGTTGAACTCAATGTCTGACATGTGACATGGTAATTTAATTGCTAATAAAAAAAATGAATTATGAACAGTAACGAAACGCTGAACACAAGCTTGTTAACCGTCCGCACACAGCGTCAACGCCAAAAAGAAGTGTACTCCAATATGGTTTGCTACCACAATGCTTCACAAATTACAAACTGATTCAGAAGCATACTTCAAGGTCGTTTGGAAGCGCATATCGGGGACCCACACGGTGGAAAAGAAATGGCGATTTTTTCTCATATGGCCCTGGTAGTATAACGCGACATGACAAAATGGCTTTAGTTGTACTCAATGTCTGACATGGCATTTTAATTGTAATTAAAAAATGAATTTCAGTAAAGATAAGCTGAACACAAGCTTGTCAATCATCCGCCCACAGCGTCAATGCCAAAAAGAAGTGTACTCCAGCAAACAGCAGATATCACTGACCAGAGCAATAATCCAGAATGAAGTGTTAGGGAATAATTTTTTGTAACATACACGAGTGTGTATACGAATTGGTTGTTTTTTTTTTAATAATTCAATCGTTCGACAAAAAAAACCAACATTATTTCACGGATTATCTTATACCTTAATCTTATACAAAAAAAAACAATAATATTGTTACAAACGCGATTATTCTGTACTTCTACCTCTTGTGTTACGAGTTCTTTCATCAGAAATTTGCACGACTGGCAACTGTTGCTGTTGTGTGGGTTGTTGTGATGATGGTGCGTTTCCAGATGCACGTGATTCATTATCCTCTTCTTCCTCATCATCATCATCATCCTCTTCTTCTTCTTCCTCATCATCTTCCTCTTCATCTTCTTCTTCCTCTTCTTCTTGCTCGATATTTGACTCTTCCACGGTTGTCGAGTTGACGGTTGTTAATAACGCGTTCGATGTGTTTGTTACACGCGTCAACACTGGCTCAATTGACTCTTTTATCTGGTTATTCGCACCCTTTGGGTCTAGATCTAAAACACAAGTTTGTGTTAGTAACGGTAAATAGTTATCAGCACGAACGTAATAACACCGGTACTTACCAGTCGCCCAAGAAAAGTGAAGTAGCGCTTTGTGCGTGTCACCCTTCTTGCTGAAAATCTAAAACGTTACAAAATACACGTGTTATTTAAATTATTCTATTCAACACGTTGTTATAAGTATAATTCTTTACTTTAGCGATGAGAAAATACACGAGTGACTCTTTGGGTACGATTTCTTTAAGTTCTTCAAGTTCTTCAAGCGCTTCATCTAATTTCCCAACTCCAAATAACACGGAAGCCCGATGGAACTTGCATAATGGATCATGTTTGTTCGCTTCCAGTGCGTGTGAAAACGTAACAAGCGATTTCTCCGGTCTACCCAACGCGTGTTGCACCTATAAGAACAAGATATCATGTTACACAGGAAACTGAACGAACGTGTGTGATGAAGTACAATCTTACCACGCCTAAATGACAAAGAAGTACAGAATTGTTAGGATGTATCCCAAGTGCTTTCCGGTAGTAAAGCTCAGCTCGATCAAACCGTTCTTGTTCTTCATCTAATTTCCCGACTCCAAATAACACGGAAGCCCGATGGAACTTGCATAATGGATCATGTTTGTTCGCTTCCAGTGCGTGTGAAAACGTAACAAGCGATTTCTCCGGTCTACCCAACGCATGTTGCACCTATAATAACGAGATAATCATGTTACACAGGAAACTGAACGAACGAGTGTGATGAAGTACCAAATCTTACCACGCCTAAATGACAAAGAAGTACAGAATTGTTAGGATGTATCCCAAGTGCTTTCCGGTAGTAAAGCTCAGCTCGATCAAACCGTTCTTGTTTATAAAATATCATTCCTATCCCGTACCAAGCATTATAATGAGAGCAATCAATCCTAGTAGCACTTCTGAAACATCTCAAAGCTTTTTCGAGTTCTTCTGTAACCACATACTCATGTCCAAGTAACGTGTGTGCGTATGCACAATACCTATTCACTTGAATCGCTCGTTTAAAAAACTTAATCGCAGTCTCATGTTCTTTATGTAAACTAAAACAATTCCCTGCAGCTACCCAAGTTGCTACTTCATTTGTTCTGTTAGATTTCATTAAATCTTGGGCTAAAGCTGATAATTCTGTTTCTTTCTGCAAATGCCAGTATGCTGTTGACAACCATTCAAGTCCTTCAGTTCTCCAAGGCTCCAATTCACTCATTCGTCGATAAGATTTCACACATTCTTCATAATTCCCTAACTCAAAATAACAACGTGCTATATTCCCGTGAACCCAACCCGTTTCGTATTGAGAGGGTTTTAAACGTTGATACTGCGAGATCGCTGACACACAGTTATAAGCGTTTTGCTGCGTGTACGGCACTGACAAATTTGACAAGATGTGCAGTAACGGGTCTGTAAACCACAAACTATCGTTAGCAATTGTTTTCACATACATGATACGCATAACTGGTTCTTAAAAAACTTACCAACACCATTCCTGAACGCCTCGATATTAGCAGTCCCTCGATCAGCACGCACACTAATATCTTTATTCACATGTTCGTTACTTCCAACTCGATTATCTGTCACCCCACCAGACTCTTCACTTTTCTCCATAACGCATCTGAAGAACTCTCCTGAACTGTCTAACATACTACTCCCATCTTTAGGTTCTTGTTTCCCAACAGGTGAGTCAACTTCCGGTTTAAATTCTGATGTAATCGTACTTGTACTTGATGTGCTACTCCCACGAACTCGATCTTCTCCGTTATTATTCCGTGTACTGTTATTTAATCTTAATTTAGGTTTTAACACACTAGCTGGATTTTTCCCTTTACTTGATCGTCTTGATCCTCCAGAAGATGAGTTTGTTTCTGGAGTTCCTCCTCCAGGGTTCGCGTTACTACTTGGAGGTGTTTGAAGTAACGGGATCATTGGTGGATTCATTTTATTGTTTTCTTTCAAATGATGATGATGATGATTTGTGAACAATCTTGAGCTACGTCGTAACGTCGAGTTACTTGTTGATATCGTAACTGTCCCATGTGGAACGATACTTCCTGTCGATGATGGCGTGATGTTACTCGTTGTAACTTGCTGTTGCCATGGAGTTCGTAAACATGGCTAATATTAATCACACACGTGAGCGTGTTTTTTGTATCGTATACTCTCTGTACGTAAACCTAATGAATCGTTTAGTTACCTTTTTAGCGCGGGGTGGTTCCACTGGGCGCTCAGGTGCGTTACTGAAACTTTGTGGAACTGGTTGTAACTCGTCTGTGAAATCAGCTACAACTGGACTGTGCATCGAAGACGTTAATGGGGTGCCGTACACTGGAGGGCTTACGTTTGTCAAATTCATGTTTGTTGAATTGCTCACTGTTGATGTTGAACTTGAGTCCATCAAGTGCAGCGGGATGATTCCGAAACTGAAAGTGTATAGAAAATTTAGTAGAGTTTTAGTAAAGAGTTGACCTATAGTGAAATGCCTAAATAATCATGTGTTAACTCACTTATTGGCGGTTCTTCCAGGATTATCATTCCCACCCATGGGCGTAGACGTGAAAAGATTTCGTTTACTTGGTTTTCCGATATTATTTTTATTCGACGGATGTAACACACCAGTAGCAGTGGAATTCAAAAACACAGAACTATGCTTCTCATAATAATTCTGATTATTTTGAAAACAATGTTGAGTTTCTTCATGTTTCTGAGCTCCTTGACTGAGTATAAGTGAAGCTGCAGTGTTTCCAACAAGAACATGTAAAAAATTCTTATTTTCTGGACAAATATTTTCGTTGTTTGGAAGTTGAAAAACCCGCCCACTTTTATGATGTTTCTCATTTTCTTTATTTGATTTGACGTTTGCTCCTGTTGATAAACGACAAACATACTCGTATGCGTTCCATAAAAATGGATTTAACTTTAATGTTCTTCCAAACGCATCGAAACTTGTTTGAAGTCGTTCCGTTTGAACACAAATCAACGCGTATAATTTAACTGCAAACGCTCCTATTTCACCATACATACGTTCGATTTGTTCACACATACTTCCATCACGTTTCATTGAGTGAAGTAACGTTGATTCNCATACATACGTTCGATTTGTTCACACATACTTCCATCACGTTTCATTGAGTGAAGTAACGTTGATTCTGATTCTGCGTATTTTTCTAATTCGTAACATACTAACGCAAGTAAATAACGGTTTTTTGGGGTCATGAAACTTGGCGTTTTTAACACGCAGTTACTCAGTAACACGTAAGTTTTTGATTTTGCTCCTGAACGGTAGTAGCTCGTACACAAACAGTGTAACGTGTCCTCAGATGGGGCTGTAATCACACATACACGGTTATTAGTATCAAACTATCGGTTTTTAATTGACGCGTTATCTACACGTACACGTAAATTCAGTATACTTACCTTCTGCGTGAACCCGTTCGGCGAGAAAGCAAGCGTCGGCGTACGCATAGTTATTTAAACAGTGCCAGATGATTGCCTACAAAACGGTATAACATATAATAATTAATTTATTCCGTAACCTGATGTTGTCTAGTTAGGTTTACGTAAATTCAGTATACTTACCTTCTGCGTGAACCCGTTCGGCGAGAAAGCAAGCGTCGGCGTACGCATAGTTATTTAAACAGTGCCAGATGATTGCCTACAAAACGGTATAACACATAATAATTAATTTATTCCGTAACCTGATAATCAAGTATGGTTTAGAAAGTTCCGTGTACCTGAATAGGTTCAACTCCAATCCCTCCACTCCCATTCACGATATTATTACTAATACTCCCGTTCATGTTGTTATTTGCACCGTTTCGTTGTTGTGTTTGTTCAGTGAAACTAGATCCTCCACCACCACCTCCACCCCCTCCCCTTTCTCCACAACTCATCAACACGACTAGACCTCCTCCACTCATGATTATGTTAACACAAATACATGATCGTGATCACAAACGTATAAACTTAAACGATTTTAATTTAATTTTAATTTTTTTAAAAAAATCGCGTGAATTGAAGAGTGAAAAAAATATGTGTGAACAAGAAAAAATTTATTTTTGTAGGATTTTATTTTATCCTGTTACCGTGTACTCGACCCTGATGACTGCGTATCCTCGATATGTGTTTTTGTGTAATATCACGAGTGGGTGGATATAATCACTACATCATAGAAAACACACGGGTAACCGCGACTTTTTAAATACCCTTGTGTGAGAGAGAATTATTTTTCTTTTTTTTGGAACAAACAAACACAACGAATTATTACGTGGAGGAAGGAGGAGGGTGATAATTAATTTTTAAAAAACAATCAATTTGGGAGTAACTTGATCACGTGATCATGCCACCAAAAAAAGCGGCTCAAGGGCCAAGTAAAAAAACTGAACAAAAGAAAAAGGAAAAAGTTATCGAAGATAAGACGTTTGGTAAGTTATAACAAGTTATGTAAACAAACGTAACATTTTTAATTGAATTTTAACATCGCACAGGTTTGAAAAACAAGAAAGGAGCAAAACAGCAAAAGTTTATCCAGCAAGTATCAAAACAAGTTCAATATGGAGGTAACCCATCTTCACGTAAATTGGAAGCAGCTAAAGAAGCAGAAAAAATGGCTAAAAAACCTGGAGCTGAAGATGATATTTTGGGACAAATATTTAAACCTGTTCAGAAAGTTGAAAAAGGTAAACAAACACACACAAGGTTGTTTTATGTACTCATGCGTACGTGATTAATTTATACGTGTGTTTTCCGCACTATAGGCGCCGATCCAAAGTCTATTCTGTGCGCGTTTTTCAAGCAAGGTCAATGCGGTAAAGGTGACAAATGTAAGTTTTCCCATGACTTGGCGATAGAAAGAAAAGCAGAAAAACGTAGTTTATACTGCGATGCAAGAGGAGAAGAAGAAGATGGAATGGAAAATTGGGATGATGATAAACTTGCTGAAGTTGTTCAGAAAAAACACGCACATGAAACTAACCAAGGAATGCCTAAAACTGATATCGTAATAAACAACCGTTTAACTTCTCTTTTTCATGTTAATCATACGGATACTAACGGTCATGATACTTCACTTTTTATCGTAGATCTGTAAATTCTTCCTTGACGCAGTAGAAAAATCAAAATACGGTTGGTTTTGGCAATGTCCAAACGGTGAATCATGTCATTACAAACACGCGTTACCTCCAGGTTTCATGTTAAAAAAGGATGCTAAAAAACTCGCTGAAGATGCTAAAAAACTTCGTGACGAGTTTACGTTAGAAGACTTGATTGAAAAAGAACGTGCAGCGCTTAGTTCACAAAACCTGACTAAAGTGACGGCTGAAAGTTTCATGGGATGGAAAAAACGGAAACTCATCGAAAAGAAAAATCTTGCGAAAAAAGATCAAGAAAAGAAACTCAAAGAGTTTAAGGCTGGAAATAAAATTGGGGTAACACTCGCGTTTATAGGATTTCTAATTATCACGCACACACATATGTTATTAAAATTATGAAACTCATTTTTTAGCTATCTGGCCGTGACATGTTCACGTTCAACCCAGAACTTGCAAACGACACGGGTCTATACGACGATGAAGGTGATGAAATGGTTTCGTATGATCGTGAGCAAGATGACGATGAAGACCAGGCAGTAGTTACAAACGATCTAAGTGACGCCAACTTTTATAACGAATATTTCAAAATTGAGGACGATGAGAATGAACAAGGTGCTGGAGGAGCTGCTGCCGTTGTGCCGGATCTTGAAAAACTTAAAATTATTTGGAAAACCTGTTGTGATCGATGAAGAATTATTCGATGATGAGCTCTTTGATGAAGATGTAGACGACATTGAGTAATATCACATTGCTTTTCTCTTACACCATTTTTATTTGCGTTTAAATAAAAATTTCTTTTCAAACACGAGACTGAATTTTACTGTGTGATAGACGCGTCATTTTTTTGGTTGTATCATACCAGGGCAATATGAGACAAAAAAGTTACTTTCACCGTTACATATTTGGATATTAAAGAGGTATTCACATATATGTAGCTACACAGTATGTCAGGATTACATGCTTACATAAATGGCTAAAAATGGATTTTTACCAGTCTGGTTTAAAACAATTCAGATGGTCACAAAAAGACAATCAATACTTAAAAATGTTTTTTTTTTGTACAAGAGAAGTACTGTGTACTACTCAAGCCATTTTGTCATGTCCCGTCAGTGTCCGCCAGACCGCTAGTTATGGCTGTCTAAATTTAATTAAAATTGAAAATTTTGAGCCTGGGCGAGGAAACGTGAATTTTGACATCACTGATTCCTATTTATCTCTAAAACCTGACGATTGAAAATTATGATCTCCATGAGCAAAATGGCCAAAATGAACTTATGCAACTAAAAGAATTTGCTTGGCCCATAGAGTTTTGATAATTATACAATAACTATGCATAACAACAATTAAATTTTAACGATATTCGTTTAAGGCAAGATCAAAATTCCGAGATCGATAGAAGCAGCATGAACGTGCAACATTTTGTATTAGTGTATGCGTAAGCTTTGAGCGAATTTCGTGCAACTTTTTGCATAAAGATAGACAGTTAGAG
>VICI01002102.1:0-18231 GCA_019593645.1 Akabosia matsudoensis | reverse complement strand
TTATTTTGTTCCTTCCTTGCAAGACAAAACGGAACAATCTTTTTATGTTGGATTATTCCATTAAAATAATTGCTTTTTTAGCTATGTACTTCTTCGCGATCACGACGACTAGACAGTCACTGTTTTTTTCTTCTCTGTCATACTTGTTCCTAGATATAATACTGCCAAACTTGTTAATGGTGTGTTTTCATTCCAATTTATTATACATTTAATTCAAAAACCTAACACCATAAATAAAAGACGAAGATGCTAAACGGTTAAAGGTAAAAAAAACGATGTGGAAATGACTACATCATGTTTGACGACACGACGGGAATGGGAAATATGGAAGCTTTTTTGATATTCCTGCTGATAACCCTGAAGCTGCTCAGACGTAGCAATGATTATGATGAGCATTGAGCATAGAAGAATTTATACGAGCGCATGCAATAAACATTATTTATTGCGTAAATAACAGCTAAATGGTATAGGTTCCTTCTCGACAGAATTTATTTTTTCATTGATGAGTTGAAACTCATGAAATTCTAATGAATTTCTCACCCTTCCGCTTTTCATATAAAAAATATATATGTATCTGTGCCAGTCTGCAAAAAATATTCCTACACAAAGCGCCTGTTCTGCTGACTGACTATGAGGATATAACAATGAAATATTATGCAGCAAAACGTACGCTATGCACATCCACTCAACCATCATCTCACTATTAGATTCACTATCAGTCGCTTTTTCATAATGAAGTTTAGTGCTGCGTTGTATTTTTCAAAAAAAAAAAAAAATGTTCATGTTGGGCTAGGTAGTAGAAAGATATTTTTAGTGGGTGGCTGGCGGCTGGCATTCACTTTTATATACTTTTGTGGAGGTCTTGTAAAAATCTATTACATAGCAACAAGCTCTTTTCTCGCTTGTATGAAGCTGCACAAACGAAAATGGCAATGTGCTCCTTGTTTTATGGGAAGATGTGTGTGTGCTGCACACAATTCCACGCACATGCATAAAAAATCACTCTGAGAATCAATGATGATGAGAAGAATAATGGATGGAAGTATAAAATAACGTACATCTCTTTTTTGGTGTCATCATCAGAAAAATTTGTTTGATTGAGTTTGGCAGAAGCAGAGTTTTTTTTATGTAGGAACTCAAGTTAAAAAAGCTATCGCTTAATAGAAAAAAATACCATATTTTGCTCGTCGATTATCTAAACAGTACTTTTTTGGGCAAAAAGCACTCTGAGGAATTTTAGTATGCGAGGTACTCAGACAAAGTACATAATACTAAATGCCTGCTGGCACCACTCCGGAATTCAATTTTTCTGGCTCTGGAATGAAACTTTAATATTGATAAACAATGCGCACAGCTGAATGTATTTTTATTAAGTATCCGGTGACGAGAGACAAAAATTGGTCTATTGTTTTATCATTGAAAACAATAGAGAGATAGAAAAACCTGCCAAAGTGTTTAGGAAAACTGCTAACAATGACTACTGTTAAAATAACCTGCTATTTGTCATGATCACAAAAATCATCTCTGCATTTTTACGCTGAATGTGATATAACGTTGACTACTGAAGTAGTAATAATCCATCAAGTACGCAAGTTTAGACATTGTGTTACACAACAATGTACGGCATAACAATAAAAATGTCTCTCAGATGCACATACACTTGCATACAAAATATCAACTGCAATAATGTGTCTCCTCCTCGTGTGTACACAAGTCACATTGTGATATATACCTATGCTTGTATCAACTAGCCAAACCACTTTCGCTTTTTTTCACATTAAAAAAAATACATACTATCACACAGCTCACAAGTGTGTTTGAAGATTATACAATGCAAGGAAACAACAATGCATTTTTTTTAGGGTTGTGCTCTTGCTCTTGTTTCTAACTGCGTTTAAGGCCATATTTGCAATTATGCGTAGCCTAGTTTCAAAGCGACAATTGAAAATAAACGTATGAGCCATGCTGTACCCACACACATGACACAGCCGTCATCTCAGTCTTATCGTGAGAACCTCACGATAACAAAAATACAAAAGAATTTCATTTAACAATCCGATAAACCATTTACCGAATACACATTAATTTGCATGATGATATTTTAGACGTGACGGAAATGTCATTACAGCACGCAATCTACAATTAACCTTTAGCAAAAGCTCACACAAAAAAATAAGAAATGTGTTCACATAAAAAATATGCTAATGAAAAAACGCGCAAGTAAACTTGACACGTACATGAAAAAAATGCCTTCGAGATTTTATATACGTTTCTGTTGCTGCTCAAGAAAATAATGACAATTTTTGGTGTGACCATTTGCTACACAACAGTAGCCAAATAGGTGGAGTGGGTCACTGTCATAACTCATTTGCGAACTGTTATTCAATTCAACCATTGCAAAAATATCCTTTCCTTGTTAAGATGTCGAGGGAGAACAGTCGTCGCTCGAAAGAATGATTTTTTTTTCTCTTCTCTTCTTCCTCTCGTTTGTGTTTAGCCTTATCAAAATGATTATTACGATTTTTACACACCTTGTACAATAATGTGGGAAAGGCAAAAGGCATAAACACAATGACAAACCAATCAAATATAGCTTTTATCATTACGATTAGTGTTTATCCTGCACACGCAACCATGCACTTTTAAATGATGTCGAGTTGAAAGTTTAAATGGTACAAAAATGTGCGACATCTATGTTAAATTGAAAGATTTACAAAATTTTTTTACATGAAATTTGGTCAGCCAAGCCCTGGCCTAGAGCACCCATCAAATAATTTCCTAATTGAAATGGCTATATTTAGAAGAAAAATGGTATGATTTATGTGCAAACATTGTTGGCCACATTTGGGATGAATTTTGAACATAGATTATTTATAAAGTCATTCTTTTTAGTACTTGGTCATAATCTGTTACAGCTTAACTCTAAAAGGGATGACCTTTAGCAAAAAAAAAAACGTTAGTTATATGGTGATAACAATAAGGTATTGAGGATGCTTAGTGCAAAAATGATGGACAACTTTATCTTGAAGCTGAGAGACAAGAAAAAGGACTTTTTGAAGTAAATATTTTTGCGTAAAAATGATTTAGAAGGAATGCGAGCTCATATCCTCAGTTAGTAACAATTGTTACGACCTAGGTCTTCCGATTGTTTTGAATCTTGTGACTGCCAGCCACACCTGAATATTACGATCGTGTTTGTATGTATAAATGACTTCAAACCAAAATGAATTAATCACTCGTTTATCTTCTTCAATATCCGTTTAGAACACGATATTACACACTGATAACATTCTACTTCCTGTACAATTCAGCAGATCCAACCTTCAAAGCGATTGTTCTTTACGATAACGCGTTTTCATTACGCATAATAGGCGAAAAACTAAAAGACCAGCACAAGTTCTATTGTTGTCTTATGTACAATTTACTTCTATCTAAAAACTCTGCAGCTGTCTATGCTGATCTATATCATTCCATAATAATTTATTATTGGAATATGGACCATTAACCAAAATGAAAAGTATAAATAAATTATAGGCGGTGGTGGCAGCACATGGCCTAGCCGTAGCTTGACATTGACAATGACTTGAATCCAGATAAGGGCCTTTCCTAAATAAAAAAAAAGTTTTAAAGTGGAACCTATGCTGTTACCAACCATATCCATGTTATCTTTTATTTTACGCTCATTTACATATTAAGTGTTACGACTATACCGCGAAGCGAAAACATGCCAAAAACGTAAAAAAGGGTTAAGGCTGTATGCAATGCGTACAAAGATGCAAGCAGACTCCAATTCCCTACTATTTTATTTAGATGATGATCCTGCCTGCAATAAAAAACATGGCTCATTATTATATCCTACATGAAGATAAATGCAGTGCACATCCTTCTATCTTATAATCAAAGCATGATTCTGATGATGGGGATCATAATCGTCAGGCTTATGAGCATCTCCATCCTGCAGATTTCGGTTTCACTTGGTTTGCTGCAAGCATAGACGTACTAAAAACACAATGAAATGCTCCTCCAACAATGTTACAATGTATCGCATCCTGTTCCTCTTTTTATTGCACTATCAAATGCATTTTCATTTTACGCTGCTAACCCCTAATCCATTTTGTACATGGTGCATCCGCATTTACATTTTTCTTTCTGAAGAATGAAATTTCGTAACAATACTAAACAAAAAGGTTTATTAGCGGCTTAGTTGTATAATAACAGATTTATATACAATTTATGTATATTTTTTACTATTCACATTACGCAAAAAAATGTACCTTCCCTACGCATAAATAGGCTCTCTCTCTCCCTCAAAATCATATATCACCAGCGTATAATTGCACACAAGCCTCAGTGTAAGTATGGATGTAAACCAAACCACTACCTAAACTGCTCGGGGCCATCAAAATGATATAATCATTGATCTTGACACAAAAAATAGTGATTATCAAACGTTGCGATTGTAAGTATGTACATACATATCGACAGTCGTAGGTAGAAATAGGTACCCACAACAGCCGGACACGTATAGTCACACGCACATAAACTATCATCATATCAAGGAGATAGCAAACTCATTAGGGAAATGGAAAGACTTATTTTTTCTCAAAATGGTAAAGTTTAATCAAATTGGTAACACAAAGGCATAAAAATGAATGGATAATGTAATGGTCAGACCAAGAAATATATGATTATGATTAGATTATTATAGACATACCAAGCAATCTACGAAGGAAAACAATTTCAAGTTCACGACGAGAGACAAGAAACAGAATAACAATGCTTTTTTGTGGAATGTCATCCGTCATATTGTTTTGTAACAATTATACGAGGAATAATACCATTTGGCTGTGCATTTATGGAATTGTAAGAAAATGACTTCTTTTCTGATGTGATAAAAAAACGAAGAAACACGAAGATTACGTTCTTCCAAATTTTGTGTGCATGTGTCCAACTTGTCAACACTATTCAACCATTACGGATGATTGTTAGCAGGCCAAAAACGTATTGAATGTTTGGAAGCGCCAATCGTGAATCATGATTGGATAACGTTCTCGCTCGATGACGTGATGTATGGCAGCTTGAGCTTTTTAAAGTGCAAGGTCTACCCAAAGAGATTACCATTTTTTGACGGATTTCCCATTTTAATTACTATAGTTTAGGCTNGGATTTCCCATTTTAATTACTATAGTTTAGGCTATTTAACACAAATACTGAACACACACTCAACACACCAACAACAATAGCCAAACAAGACATTGCTTGGAGGCGTACATACCTATACATATCCTACTAAGTGGTAATTGTTCAGCAAAGATAATTATTTACAAAATATAGCTTCATCCCAGTAGTGTGCCTTCTTTTTTTGTTTCACGAGGAAATCGAAGGGACCTTGGAAAAAAAAATATAATGATTGAACAAAGCACTCACATAGGCTTTGGCGTCTCTTTTTGCTTGGCGTTACATGAGTTTTTCAACAGAGAATCTTGCAAAGGGGGAAAAAATGTAACTTGACACAAAAAAATACCTTTTTTAAGTAAATGGATGTGTGGTGTATTATATACAAACACGCGAAACCTGTAATTTACCGTGAACGCCTGCAAAAATTTTCAGGAAACGAGTCAGACGCTCCACGCTTTTGTAAAACATGTACCTATCCAAGACTCAGACTCAAGTGCAGAACAAGAAAAGTTGAATTTTTTTTCTAGATATTTGGTTACGCAGTTTTGTTTGGAACGACTAGTAAAGCGCCCCTCGATTTAATGCTTTCTTACACAATGCAGTTTGCAAAAAGTACTAAAAAAAGGGTTACTTGTTAATTGTCAAGATAAAAAAACAAGATGTTTTTTTCCTCTAGTATTGTCTTCCACTAAAGACCCTTTGAAGAGAAAAAGAGAAGAGAAATCCCCAGTTCCAAGGACACACTCTCGTGAAGAGAAAAAACAAGCATGAAATTGATTCATGAAGTGTCTCGCCTTACTCATCAGTGATTACTGTATCGTTATCATAATTTGTATGATGACTATTCTCTTATTCCTTTGTGTTCAAGGCCCTTTGAACTAATAAACCGCAAAAGATTTCAAGAGAAAAATAAAACTGTTTCTGATTGCGAAATTTCCTGTACTCGTGTGTTTCGTCACAAGGGTGAAGATTTGAGAAAAACAAAAATGAATATGGCATGTAAATGTTGAGGTTGAACCTGATAAAAAGCTGATTTGGCCAAAGAAGAGAGGAAGTTGCAGCGGCAAGCCAGTCACTACTGCCACCTGTGCAGTTTCTTCGGTTAACTGTTGACGCAGCTGCTGCAGCAGTTGCAGCAATTATTGTGTCACACCAACGGGCGCACGGAATGCAGGCGACGGGAACAGGGATAGCGTTCGCGAGAAAAGGTCGAAGCTGATTGTTGCAGTTATTTACTGAATTGCGATACAGAGTTTGATGAGGATGATGATGAGGATGGGCTAGTCTTGGTGCGCTACCGACAAACGTAATTGGGGAGGAGGATGAGCACATAAGACAACACAGGGTACTAGCAGCTGCAACTGCGGCGGCGGCGGAACTACAAAATGTAGGGGCATGGGGAGGATACTGATGATGATGATGATGAAGGGGATGAGGTGGATGTTGTTGATGGGCTAGTATAGCAGCGGCAGGTGGTGTGGTCAGTAACGAGCGTGGTACAAAATGCTGATGGTAGCTGTTGCCACTAAGAGACCCATTTGTAATTACCGTCACCATTGGCCTCGCTGTTGTATTCGGCTGGGGGCTTAAGTCAGGGGTAACGCCGCACGTAAATTTTCTCTTTCAACCAAATTTCCTGACTTTCACAGTTCAAATTATACCAGCAAAACTATTGTCTTTTGTTCACGTTGTCACTCGATGAGAAACTGAATTTTGTATAAAAATTTAGAAATGCTTTTCACTCATCACCCGCATCGGAGCATTTTTATGTTTTTAAAATCTCTGCGCAAAGTTCAGCACAAGATATAACTCAAAACACGATATCTTTTATCGAGATATTTCTTTATCATCATCGTTTTCTTTGCGGCGTTCTCTTTTTTTTTTGTCTCGCTCATTTAGAGATTATCTCTTCCTTTGCCAAAATAATCTCGGATATGTTTTCTCTCTCTCTCTCTCTCTCTCTTTAAAACGTAAGATGCGGATGGTGGTGCGCAGTGTTTGTGTGTAACAGCATATTTTTTATCGCTGGTGGTGGCAAATAATGTGATGACTAGTTTTGGCGGAGTGTCACCTAATATTCACCACTGGTGTGGTCTTAATAAAAGTACACATCTTTATCATCCACTCAGCTTAACTAAATAAGTGTCTAGCGGTTGTTTTACCAAATTGGCCAAACTCGTGAGCTCCCTTGTCTTATATCAATGTATGATCAGGGTTATCCCATACTTTTCCGTTTTTAGATATATCGCCTGTACATTTTATGCACCATGTAGTTTTACTGCTGAACAGAACATTTGCCATCATTGCTTCATTGTCACAGAGTACACTTTACGGTTATTGCAACAAGATTACAAAAAACGGATGTGGAATTGACAAAGGGAGAGAAAAGAACCAAATAAGCAAACTTTTTTTTTCTGTCGATTGCACAAAATTACGGTGTTTTTGCTAAAATGGGCAAATCGTTTCTTCAAACCTTATTGTCTACTACAAAAAAAAACAACAACTTGGTTGCATCATTCCTTTCCGGTGCACAAAAGAGAAGATATGTATTTTTCACTGTCTTGTCCTTGGTTTAAGTTCATTCATCAATAGCTGTTTACACAAAGCCCTCGCCATAAAATACACATTCATTATCATATATTGTTTGGCGAAATACGTTTTGGCCTGGCCTGGAATTTGTGTTGCAATATCTTACCAGCCAGGAATCTAATGAAACCCACTAAATATATCATTTGGTTTTGGATAATTAATTCGAAGACGACAGGGAACAATAATGAGATTGCCTGTGGAAAATGATCAAATTATTTGTGAACGATGACACAGACAACAGACAAGCTGCTGCATCGTCTTTGGAGAAAACTAATAAAGTTGTAATACAAAACTCGGTGTTGACGAGGAAAGCTTAAACACGTTAGAACGTCAGCTTTGTCACTATGTATAACATTTTTCGGGCTGTTTTCTCCGTTCTTACACATTCACACATAATCACATCCCAGCATCGCTTTTCTCATTGACTCACTCTAAATTATATTATCTCTGCAACAAACTAAGTTGAGGACGACGGATATCCGGTGCTGAAAACTTTGTTCAGGGTTATACTGCCAGCTTGAGAGTATGAGCTAGCTATAAATTTGGAGCACATGAAAGTAATAGCAGGAAAAAAAACCGCTACACCTTTTCACACAACCATTTTCATTTTCTTAGATTGTATTATCGAATGTGACACAACAACACACCGGTAAATTGGCCTGAAAAAATATATATCGTCTGAGGTGACTATATTTTATCCTGTCAATCAGTCAAGGTGACAAAAAGTACTTTCTCTGCAAGAAATTTTTCTCTTTTCTCTCAACTTGGCACTTTTTCTCCAGTTTTGTATTAAGACGGTTTAATGGCACGACTTTCTCGTGTGACTATGACTCATGTTTTTGTCATACATCCTTGCATGACAAAAACCTATCCCCGACACACAGTTCAATATCTCTCACGAAGTTAGAGTGACTTGTGTAATTTCCCTCTTATTAATTTTGATTTCTCCCCCATCACTACTACAGCTACACCGATTGCCGACTACCATTTTTTCACCTGGCTCGTTTTTTTAATTCACATTTTTTTTTATTTCAGAGGAAGTAGAGGAGAAAATGGGTGATCTGTCGACTACGGTACTGGGGAAACTACCAGTCGAGCTCTACAAAACTCGGATAACATGGCCATGAGTAGGATGTTTCCTTTCGTCTCTTTTCATTTCTCGGCATTATACTTTCTACTTTTTCTTTACAAAAGGGATAATATTAAAAGGCATTCGCATTCACATACTCATCATGAGGGAGAGAGAGAGAGATGGAAGTACGCGAACAGCACGGAAGACAAGAGAAGGAAGGGAGAAAATCCAAAAAGCTTGCAACTTTTCTAGTACGACTCTAAAAAAATCCACTCACTTGGCATTCGTTACGTTGGTACAGCGGCGATAGTGGTTTCTTCGTGGTAGCAACACAACTTTTATACCATTTTATAGTACAAGGAAAACACGCGTAGGTATCAAATATGTGCTTCATGAAATAGAAGCGATTCCTCCATAACAGCGAAATGGAAGAACAAACATAGAAGGGTATTTGGGAACTAAAGCTGAGTTTCCCTACCCTATGGGTACATAAAACTCACCGAGAAAGCGTTTCTTTTTTGTGCTGGAGAAAAGGGTTCTTTTTCTCTCGTTTACTTCCTCCCTCGTTCATACTTATTTTCTGGAAAGGAGGCAATAGCTACCCGACTAGTATCTACAACCATTGCCAAACGGACTGCTTTTCTGTATGAAAATGCATTTCGGAGTGGAAGACAACGCTCAAGTACTTGTTGTCTGGCGTCCTCCACAAATAAAGTCGGTTTTTTTGTGTGCTGTTATGGAGTGAACCTGCGGATCTCAAAGTTTATGCAGTCTTTGGTAACAACTTGAATATTAATTGCCTTTTTCTCGCTCCTATACTCTAGCCACTAATGATAGTCGTTTTGCATAGGTACATTTTCAATCCCAACCTATTGTATAAATTTCTCATAGATTTGAGTTACTAGTAAAAGCCTGCCTTTTTCTATTCCCACTTCCATTTTCTCTTTTCAAGAGTTTGCATTACAAAAGGAAAACAACGTGGCAGAGACAGAGAATAGAGAAGCCCCAAGTAGAAGCATTTTATAGAGCATCTATCACCATTTTCTCTCAACTAAATAGAAGCGGGTAATAATATTCCGGCACAGGGCAGAAGGCAAGGAACATCAAATACACACTCAAGAAAACATACAACGCTGAGAGAAAACTGGATCCTGGCGTTGTCAACTAGACGCTCGTTTTTTGGTTATGAAAATGAGAAAAATGGAGAATCTGTAGCCTTCGTATTTTGAAACTTTCACAATTTTTTTCCTGCTGAATATGAATTCTAGTTTCTTGAGTAATTTAAATATTGCTTTATTCACCCATTTTACGGTAAAAGCAGTATATTTAACAAAGAAAGCTCGGCAAATGGTTTTCTCCTGCAAAGTTACTTCATTTTTTATTACGTATCTTTTTCCTGCTGAATATGAATTCTAGTTTCTTGAGTAATTTAAATATTGCTTTATTCACCCATTTTACGGTAAAAGCAGTATATTTAACAAAGAAAGCTCGGAAAATGGTTTTCTCCTGCAAAGTTACTTCATTTTTTATTACGTATCTATTTTAAAATAGCTCGCATCTTTCTTTATACTCGGCAGCACTTCTTTCAACGGAATTTCCCTCTACCAAGAATTCATTAGATGCTTGTAAACATGTTACTTTAGAAGAGCTCTCTGTGCACACATGCCATTTCGCTAGAATTGAGAAAAAGAGCCTGCTTCGCTCAGGGCTACTACGAGAAGAAAGGAATTTTCATCTTCAAGTCACCCATTTTCCAGTCTTTCCCAATCTTAAATTTTTCTCTTACTTGGCCAAGCGATGTGTATATTTTTCTCACCCTTCACATCTGGTATGGTAGTACCATACTCGGCGTTGTCAGAGTGGTGCTGTTCGGTGCATTCTCATAAAAAGCGATAACTGTAATGCATCTAAAGTAAAACCCCGATTTATACACATTTCCCTTCGTAAAAAAAATACATGCCAGTTTAGAAACTGAAGTCACTGTCTTTCCACTCCAGTAACAAACACTACATCACTGAGAAAAAAAAGAGAATTCTCCCCTAGCAGTCAGCCAACTTGTTTTTTTCCTGTACTGGTATTGATCCAGTGTGTAGAATGAAAAAAAAGTGGCAGTGAAAATGCACTCATGTCCCTATCTTTCCTATCTTAAGAATAGACGAGAGAAAATAGGAAAGTTTTAGAAGAAACAAGAGCACCAACATTTTTTTTTTCTCTTTCCATCCCTTTCTGTCTCTTCCTTTGAGTTTTCTCCGTAACTTTCCAACACTTGTGCGACGTTCCTCCTCCACATGGAGCAAAAAAAATACTTCGCCACAGTTAGTTGAAGAACGATCCAGCAAATGTATGTTTTGGGAAAGCTGTAGTTTACGTCAACTTTTCCCTTCTCCACATTTTTCTCTCGTTTTCTCTCCCTCAAATTCTCGTTGGAGTTAAATCTATGAATGTCTTCCTGTCTCATCGACTTCACTATTTCATCTAACAAACTTTCACGAGTATGTTTTTTTTCTTTTTTGAAAACTTTAAAGCAAAAAAAATGTAATGTGGTGTTATCAGGGGAGGTTCTCTACCTAACTCACGTTAAATTCTTTGTCGTTTTGTCACATTCTCTATCTTTTCCCATAAACTTGAAACGCTTTATTTTCTTATACTTCAAAACCAATGACAATATACAGATATAAAGCTTTTGGGTAGTCTTATTGCATGTTGTCAAAGGTTTTTCTCTCCAGCCTATTGACATTTTTCGCCAAAACATAATCAGCCGTGACGAATACTAAAAAAACTCTCGTTTTTCTTCAAAGTTAGAGGAAGCCAAATGAAAATTACTTTCTACAAAACTTTATACTTCCTTCTTCCACATATCCCAAACTTAAAATTACGCCCCATTCAGCGCAATATGATAACTAGACACATACCACAAGCCTGATTTTTTTTAGCAGTGGAAACTCTACAGGAAATAGAACAATCGCATGGATAAACCGTTTCATTTTTTTCTATTTAGTTTTCTGTTTGAATTCATTGTGCAAACATAATTCGTGAGCTATATCTTTTGTCGATTATTTCAACTTGAAAAAAACAACTTTAAATCATGTAGCTGCTGGCATTTTTTTCCATCTAATAATGCTTCATATTTCATAGACAATGTACAGAAGTGACAACGTATATGCACGTAGGTTGCTGGACCCTCATTTAATTTAGATTTTCAACGGCCGTGCTGCTCTTGCGATTCCAGCAACGGATATTCTTGTTCACTAAACTGGATTTTATTTTGAACTGTATGAAACACAGACTCCAAGTATCATAGCCTTCGTTATATACTGTATGCCATGGTCTGGAGAAGTTGGCGGAGGGTGCGATATCATTATGATTATCGTGATCGTTCATCTAGCACACGAGCACATGCAACTAACTCAAAGAAGGAAACGCTTTTTCCCCATATCGCTTTTTATAATTTAAGAGCCCATAGCCACTTGCCACGTTTGATATTTAATTCATAAGTCACGTACAAAACTCTAATACAATGTATTAATAGGAGCACATTTGTATTAAGCTCGCCGAGAAATGTTCAGAGAAAATGAAAATGGAGTTTTAAAAGGCAAACACAAAATTACAATCTAAAAGAGCGGAACATTTTATGACTTTCATAGAGACGCACATTTTGCTCTAGGATGTGTGTGTGTGTGATTCTCTCTCGAAGGGTTCATTGTTCTTTTTTTGAGTAATTACTTTGTTTCACTTGCGTTACTACATGACTCATTCAATCCACACAGTTTCCACCAAAATAATGGATCAGTAATGGAAACTAGAAATAATTAATTTAACAACACAACTTAGACACAAATAGCATGTAAAACCAAACACCCACACTGGTTTCAGTATAGAAAATAATAATAAATTTTCCCTTTTCACTAATTGCTTCCCAGTATTTCGCACGTTGTGTGTGTTTGTGTCTATTTTGCTGCGCAAACTAGTTTGGAAAAATTAGGCTAGATACATAGCAAAAATAGTTCGGGTTTGAGTGGAACAGCTCTCAAATTTCGTCCTCATATCCATAAACTAAATTATATAGCACATTTTTATTGCTATCTTATGCGCAAGAAAATAAAATCGAGGATTTTCTTTTGGTGACGGTATAATGATGACGAAAGTCTGTGGGTCTGTTATATTTAAGGATACTTTTCGGATCCGTTTTTAACGTTTCGCCTTAATAGACGGGCAGCAGATTTTGTGTATGCACAATAGTGATGATCGTTACGAAGCAGAATGTGCTTTCATAATCGTCGTCGAGTGTAATAATCTTCTTCTCTTTCCCATTTTCCATCAGGAAGACATCATCTAGTGAAATAGATCAGTTGTTTGGTGTGCATGAACGCATACTATTCTGATCATTAGAGCTGGTCGCAAATTCCTAAATACTCTCTTTACCATCATTTCTGCACTACAAGTCTATCCAATAGAGATTAAAGTAACAACTTTTATAACTTGTAAATGGAGTTGATGTGGTGGGAAGAGAGAGAGAGAGAGAGAGAGAGGTTTGTTACCTCATCGTCCTTTTTTTTCTGAAGCTCTTCCCGTTTGTAAACAGATCTCTTCGTTTTCTACACAGGCAGCAGTAGATTTTTGTTGTGAAACACCTACCGAAACGCGTATCAGCTAACACACAAACAAACAAACGTGTGGTAAATGTGCGAGAAAACACGCGTTGTTTAAACAGAAAATTACACTACTTGTAAAAATATATTAGCGATGCATATGACTCGCTGTACAAGAACTCATTATTGGGGTTTGGGGATAGGTAACAAAAGCCTTTCTCCTCAGATGAGATTTTAGTGTGGAGGAGTTCTCTCTTGTGTTCTTCAGGCATACTTTATAATAGATTCTTATTTGCTTTAAAAAAATATATTTTTCATTACTGGCAAGCAAAATTCATCATCATCCTTTCCTTCAGCTGTACAAGAGCTGCACCACGTGTAAAATATTCTTTTGAAATCGTGCAAAAAAAAGCGTGGTTCAAAACACGACGCCAGTCTTGAGAACTTGTTGAATTACTCAGTTTAAAATGTACTTCAACCGAGATGATTTTCGGTGGACCACAATGTTGCCAAACGTTGAGGGAAGTAACAGTGCAACATGAATTTAGCATAGGATTCTGCGAAGTCTGCGTTTTCTGCCAATGACTTGACTGACATGACATAAGGTTAATCAAGTAAAATCTTTACCGTGAATCTTCATGACTCGGTGACTATGAATGATATTTTTGGCAACTAATACAGCTTCCTCCTTTTCCATTTTTTTTTCTTTTGTGCATAAAGCTTTCCAAATGAAGAGGATTTTTTTGTGCAAAATAACAACTCACAAAAAAGAAGCTTCCGTTTGTGAGTAACATGTTGAAATGAAGAGAGAAAAAAACATGTGGGAAGACGTGTACCAAGGTAAAATGAATTTGTGATTGAAACTCACAAAAGTTGATGAAATGCGCTATTTTACTGTACAAAAGAGAAAATGGGAGAAAGGCTCTTTGTAATTTTAACTGCAATCAAATTTATATGGTAAATAGGTAGTCTCCTGTGCGTCATATTTGCTTTCTGAGGTATTTTTCTAGTTGAGAGTTGTGAAGGAGGCTCAGTGGAAATCCATTTTGATATGATTTTATTCAAATCCATCTCTGTTAGCTGTTAGTCGGATACGTTTTCAGTATTGTTCGCGTGAATACAGCATTATATCCAAAAAGCTTTTCAGATTTTGATATCTGATTTCAAGTGCCGAGCTGCGACATTACAAACAGAGCGACAACCACCCTCTCTGGGCTCAAAATATGGATTGCTTTCCCATTCACAAAAACACGCCTGCCTGCCTATATGCCCCAAAGAACCACACACGCTTATCCCATCCTCCGTGTTCGACCGATTACGTCACGCACTCAACCAGGCTTGTCATCATGAAAAGCTCTTTTTTATATATAAAAGGACACAAAGTCCATTTTCGGTTGTCTACGACAGAACACAAACAGGGGAAAAGGAAGGAAATGATAAATATTTTATTGGCATTCATGAGCATGCATTTCAGGATAAAGCTAACAAATGAAATGCCAGATATACATGCATGTCCGCGTGTTTGTCATCATAACCCAATCCGAAAATCCATTTTAAGGATGTTTTCGACGTAAAAATCCTTTGGCATGTATTATTCAACCGCACTCGCTCGTTGAATGATTCCTCGTATCAGTTTGACACAAACAAACTGTTTACGATTCCCTATAAACTGTAGAGGAAAAGGAATATTATGCATGCACTCTTGTTTTTCATGTTTGGTGAAAGACCAATATGCAAAAGCGTGTTATCCCCTTCAGCTCCATTTTCATCACCTACTCAAAAAAAAACTGTCTGCAAACCTCTTCACATCATTTCCTCTGGCTTGACACACGATGCATGATACTTCGCATTTGGCCTGCTCCAAACTCAATCGAACACGCATAAATGCTACCTTAATAGTCCCTAATTGATTTATCTTTAAATTAGCTTAATTTCAATACTGGTAATGAATATCATTTGATTGAAGCCTTACAAAGTTTCAACCTTGATGACACCCCCCACATGGCATATCGAGATGCATTTTCTTCTCTCTTGTCAATAGGAGTTAATAAGTGGGGGTGGATCACCGAGTTTTCACCAGACAACACCACATGCACATGCTTTTAGCGACCGTCAAAACGTGCTAGTTTTAAGTTTCTGTCTATGTACTTGTGAACCAGATTATTATGACATAACCAAACAAAAAAAAGTTTCAGTAAAACACATGTGAACAAGATTTTTTTTTGTACTTCAAGTCCATCTATAGATCTGAGTTCGTTCGTATACATTTTTAGCTTCACAATGAAGCCCATAGAGTCCGTCTACGCAGCCATACAAAGAGTGACACAAACCGCCTTCTAGCTCTCCTTGAACAAAATATATCCTTGTCTGAGCAGAGTCACCGTCATCATTATCGTCCCTGCAGTTTACGAAATGAAAAACAGTCTACACAACACGTTTGTTAATAGGATGATTATGATTTAAAGTAACAAATGAGGGAACTTATCTTAGGAACTGCTTGTTACTTGATAAAATCCGAAAAAAAAACATAGTTTTTCCTGAATAGCCTTCTTTCACAAGCAGATCCTCAGCCTTGTTACAACAACCACTGGTATTATGCATAACTCACTGCCAAATTCCATATGGAAATTGTCGTGACGTGTTATAATTTCAGTGTAGCTCTGTTACATCGTCCTCCGGAAAGGATTTTCTGAAAGAAAATTTCCCGGCTTCGTAGAGTAGAGTAGCTCCCAAGAGAAAATTTATGAGACGATGATTACTCTGCGTCACAAGAATCGCACACATTCATCTTGAGACCTCTAGCAAAGCAGTATTTTTTCTATCGATTTTTGATATTGACTAACAGATTCTGATGCATTCCATGTTTACTCAAGCTGACCTTTCCCTTCTAGATAAAACCACAACCTAGGAGTTCATGTCTTGTGTGTGTGGACGATTTCGCAAGAGTAATTTTTTGCCTGCTTTCCATTCATATTAGCTTTTTTTTGCTATTTCGCAGATTATTACTTATTCACTCCATGTCTCACGCCATTTTCGTCCTCATAATAATGTAAGATAAAGACTGCAGTAACAGTTTCATACGAGGATACATAGTGCAAACAGAGTTTGTTTTGGGAAAGGTTGTCACAACGGAAATAAAGTCAATGAAATAAACACCATTAATTTCCGCAAGGCAAAAGAGTAATTTATACTTTGGCTATTTTCTTGACTGTTTTGAAGGTAAGGTGCAAGGTTCAATACACAAAAAAAAATCGATTTAGACCTTCTTCCCCATTAAAAATGTTTGTTATGAACGGCTCTGTTCTCTATTTGCCAAATGCCCATTCTTTAGTGCATATCTTCAAAACTTGTTAGTGTCAGATGGTATTTTCTTATCGTCCGTTTATTCCATCAGGCCAGGGCAAAGTACAAGTTAAGGAAGAAAAAAAATCACCATAATCATTGTAGACCCAGGGAGTTATCTTAATTCAATTGGTGAGATGATAACTCAAGAAAATTCTTTGAAGCAGCTCTGTACCATGAGTATATTCATTCCCTTAGAAAGCTAACAAGGCTGCTGTTTATTGATACGGATCCAAAGTCATCAACTAATTTCATAAAACCCAGCCATGCAAAATAATCTTGAGACGATGATTGGCGGTGAAATGTAGTTTGGCAAAAGTCATATTAACAAGTCATGTTGGCATTTTTCTTGGCTGAGATGATACATCTGTATTTTTAAGTGCGTGGTAGGAATAATGTTTGATGAACTAAACTCATCTTATCGCATAGCACTACCAATTTTTTTATATTATCAAGCTCAAGTATGAAATTCAGCAGATTTTTATGTCTTTTGATGCAAAATCCTTGGCTTTTTTGGATCGTGAACAGATCCGAGTGCTCTTGATATTGATAATGCATTCAAGTAAACCTTCACCATGGGAGATTCGTAGAATGTACGAAGGAAAATGCAAAACTTAAATTTCGACAAATCTGTCTCGTCACAAATTACTAGGGTCATCTTTACCTTTGTAACATTCCTACATATGGTATGTTTCCCCGTGAAGATTTTAAATTTTATTTGAGAACAGTATATAAAATTTAACCTCGTATCGCAGTGCCATTGCCACACATGCAAGCATTTTCATAACAAGCATGGGTGTGTAGGGTGAATGAATGATGTATTGGTGGGTATGGTAGGTACACGTTGTCCGTTTATGCTGCATGATCTTAAAAGATCATGGATTGAAATAAATTTTGTATTAAAATCAATTCAATTTCATAAACGAGGACAATAACACACTACGGAGCAACAGCCAACCTTGTCGAAATTTAAATTAATCGACTTTGGTTTGCTAATGATTCTCAGTCGCTGGAGCGTTGTTTTAATACTTCTCGCATCGATTGCTAGTGATATTCCCAGGAAATTATTCAGAATTTCATAAATTAGATGGACTGGAGGATGAGGTTAAACACCCCTTTGTTTGGCAATTTTAAAGAATAAACAACGCGACATGTAAAAAAATGGGTGCTTTCACCTGCATTTTACTTGTTAATTTGCTCAAAACACTATAATAACATGAGCTATGAAGAGAAAGAGTGAAAGCACAAAATTTATCTTGTAATCAATTCAATCTGCCACCGATAATTTTATTCACAAAAGGATGATGACCCAACAATCTGCATCGAGAACCACATATGTCAACTTTAATCCATACACATACACTCTTTTCAGTCATGACCGACAGTCTTGTCACAAGTTTTCAATCATTTTAAGAGCACGTTGTCATTCACGTTTTGACTGTTTCGAAACATTTTAGCATG